>VYXC01002874.1:415121-538387 GCA_013397175.1 Platysteira castanea
TTTTTTTTTTTTTTTTTTTTTGGTGGTGGGCAGGGGAACACCTTCAAATTAAAGAAAATTGGTCTGTTGTTGAGAGAAGGGAAATTATCATTAGTTCAGGTGCTGTCATAGGTCTGGATGGCTTGAATGGGTTTACTAACACATCTTAATTTTTTTTCTTTTTATGACCTACTTTTTAGGAAAAACAAAGAAGGCAAACCACCTATATCAGGAGAGGAATGATAATTCAGTAGTTCCAGGATAATTATGGATGAGGCATTTAAGTCAAATCCACAACTCCTTTTTAAATGCTAAAGCCTCATTTAGTACACTGCTTCCTACAGAGGATTTACTGAAGTGTCCCCATTTATTTTTTCCAAGGCTAAAGGATCCTGAAACACTGGAGTCAACAAATGAGCTGAAAGTTTTACTATCTAAATTTAGGCAATGTCTCAGGGTGTTGTAGCTGTGACCTCTCATCTTTATGCTGTTTACACCAGGATAATAACAGTACTTCCCAGTCTCAGAGAGCTGCACTGACAATTTACATGCTGAAAAGTATGGTGGATTATACCAGCCATAAATATGATTTTTAAAAAGTCTGACTATAATTTCTCTATGACAATAGAGGGTTTCAGCTGGCCTGGTTCTACAGAAAATAATGTAAAAAACCCCACCTTTTTTTACTATTCTTTGTCTTCCTTTTCAACATAATTTCCTTCCTGGTTACCTGCTCTACTTATTTTTAACAGTTACAACGTTTTTAAAGAAAACTGACAGACAAGGGGTTTTTTTGGTTTTCTTTTTAAAGTTGATTCTGTCCATTTTGTAAGAATTGTGCTGTTTCTCTAAGGAAAGAAAAAGAAAAGGCCAGATACATATCTTAATTCAATCACATAATAGATTCCAAGGTCTTAACAAAATAATGTTCAAACCCTGGTATGAAACCTCTGTTATACAGTAAGTAGCCTCTCTGTTGTGAGGATCATTTAAAATTAATCTTTTTGAAAGAGAAAAAAAGGAGGAGAGGAGGAGCATGAGTGTCCTGGATTGTTCAGGCCTTCCCATCTGAAGGGATTCATGTTCAAGAAGTAGTGTGCCTTTAGCCAGTTCCTTATTGGATATCCAGTTTGTTCTTTTTAATGCCATGCATTCATTTGATTTTAATTTAGTGTATTTGTATGTCCTTATATTGAATTTAGTTTAATTTTAGTTAGTAGGTTATATTTTGTGCACAACACAGACCATAAGGGTAGAACTTTAAGAAAAGGAGCAGTCCTTCTCAGGATAGATAATACTCAAATGATCAGGACATTTCTGCAATGTAGAAAACCTGGCTTCCAGTCTCTAATGCTTCATTTTCACGCCAAAAATGGAATGTGAATCTCGCACCTCAGATGGGTGCCTGACCAGCAGCCTGAAAACTGCTGATTTTTATGAAGGGTTCATTTTCTCTCTGGCTTTGAGTACTGTGTTCTCACTTGTGATTTGGTGGCCTGATCCGTGGAACCAAGGAAGCTTGTTTTCTGCTTAGACTGGCTGCATGTGTTAGATGACAAGATATCCTGTCTGACCCTCACTGTTAAGATTAATTTTTCTTTTCTTGTGAATAAAATCTTCACCTAATAACAATCCCAATAATAAATATAAATTTCTGCGTATTCCAGTTAAGGTCATTCTTGTTGCAGGCACAGAAATCTATATTTAGCTTACCTGCAGAGCAAAGGAAGTAATTTTCATTGTTTTTCAGCATATTTCCAGCATATTTCCAGGGAAGGAGTGGGACAGCCCAATGGCCTATATAATGTCATGGCTTACTATTGTAGATTTATTGTATAACTGACTCTCTGACCCAGGAAAAAGAGTATTGAATTCTCTGTGTGAAAGTAAATACTTGATCAAAATTTACAGACCATTAGAGCATTTCTTTATCATGATCTTGGATTTCTGTCTCAGAGAATAAATAAGTGCTGCAGTATGCTCTCTTATTGGCATCTGAATGTTAGTACAGTGGAAATAATGGTATCAGGAGAAAATTTGCAACTGATCCACTGAGATGGATCATTCTGATTAATACCATCTTTGAGACTGCCAATTTGCAGTTTTACAAGGGGAAGGAAATGTGTGTTGATTTGGATTCACTGCAAAAGTTAAATTTCATTTTTCATAGGTACTATTAATTCCATCTTTAAAATTGGATTACTCCTGTTTATGAGACTAGAATCAGATTATAGGTTCATATAAGTTAATCTTTTGGGCACTGCACTATAAAGATTTTTTTTTTAATGTCACAAATCACCTTTGGCCTAGGACATGCTCATTTTTCTGGTGAATAGTCCTACAGCTTTCTCTTCTGCTGTAGTCTCTCCTTGAGATGCCACATGTCATTTTTAACATTTTCATTTGAGAGGAACTCATATATTTTGTTTGCCAAATTCTGGACTTTGTGCAGAGAAACTATTTTCTGCGTATTTCTTCATATGGTCAGAGGCAATGTGATCACCACACTTGGGGAAGAAGGAGATTGTTTCCATTTGAGATGGATGGATATCACAGGGAAGGAGGAAAGGGATGGGGATTCATAGCTCTCATCTTTCGTAGCTTCTGCAGTTTGCTGGTGCCACTCTCTCTCCTCTGTTCTGCACCTTGCTGTCCCTTAAGAACTAAATATTTAGGCTTAATAGGGATGTGGAGCTCCATATGGAAGTGTTTGGGGAAAATGTAAACTGTGATGGTAGTGACTTCTTGGCCATAAGTGTTATGTCCTACCATGAGTCTTCTAAGTAGGTTCTCTTTCTTCCCTTTCTGCTGACTTAAATATATTTTGTTCTTCATCTTTGCTTATTGTGCAGTTTGCCCCACCCTCACCCCCATTCACTGTACTTTTTCTAATGTATCCAGTCCTTGGAGTGCTGTGTTAATCTCTTGAGTGACGCAGTCATCTATTTGAAATCTCCCTTGGCTGCATAAGGTTGTACAAGAAACAGTTCTGGAAAACGTCCACCAGAAGTGTCTGTGATCTCTTCAACTAGAACCTACATGTATTAGTGCTATTTAACAGAAAGAAGGAAAGAATGAGTAAAGTCTCATACTTTACTTTCTTTTTAATACTTAGGTGCAAATGTGCTTAAGTAGGAAGGAAAAAAAGCCTTCTCACGAGGAATGAGAGAAGTGAGAAGTTTCTGCGTGTGTGTTTTCTCACAGAGGTCATTGTGGCTGACTTCACGAAGTGCAATGCACAATGCAGTTTGTTACTGGTGACCTTAAAAAAGTACATTACCAAAAAAAAAGGTGAAGAACACATGATAAAATAATCTTAGTTGAATTTAGCACTTACCATTTAGGGATATGCTGTTTGCAAGCATATTAGCAGCTGCAGATTAGCTTTACCTGTGATTCTCTTTTCATACTGTTTAATCAGAAGGATTTAAGTAATTGCATTCAAACAGTACAATCCTGTTGATATTTTTGGTCTAGAGCCCAGATAGTCATTTTAGTAAAAATCTGAATGCAAAATAGAGAATTTCATTTTCATATTTATTTTGCAAAGAGGCTGTAATTAACACCATTTTTAGACCCCTTTGCCACAGTCTGCACTTAAGCCCAAGCCTGCTCATACAGTGCAGTGCTTCAGCAGAGGAGCCATTCCTGGTGCTGGGATGGATCTTAGGCTGTCCTTTCCAGCCTTTGCTGCAGGGGTCCCACACGCAGATCAGAGCTTTTGCTTCCCTACAAGCAATATCTTATCCAGGTTCATTTTTTTTCTATTTTTTTCCCTTTTTTTAAGGTATCTCTAATAAACATTTGTTTATCTCAGAATCAAGCGATCATTTCTGAAACCATCAGCTGCACCTAAGCATTTCTCAAGGTTTCTCTGATAGCTCACGGCTTTTTTAATGCATCCATAAATATGTATGTGATCATTCACACTGCATATGGTGATATTGAGTGACCTCATTTGGACTTTCCTGAACTTCTCTATGTGTCACAGCAGTGCTGTTGTAACGGGGTTTTCTGCAATGGGTTCTTGTGCTTTCTTCCATAGAGGTGTGATGCCAATTAGCAGCATGTGTGCATATCACATCTGCCTATTTAGGACAGATGGCAGATGCTTTAGCTAAGATTATGGGATGCCACAACACGATCAACTTTTATCATATTGTAGCATTATAACTGTCAAATGTATATTCTGCAAGGCTTCTGTTTCACATGACTTAACTGCAAAAGTTTGAACTCAGGTGTCATAATGGTAGAGCTGTTATTGCTAATATTTGGTTTCATGGATTTAAAAAGAATTTGTTAAGGAAACTAGAAGACTTAGTTTTTAACTTTGCTGAAAAACTTAATGCCGTCATCTGTGGAACCAAAAAACCAAGCTACGTTTGGTTTCAAGTCATAGAATCACCAAGGTTGAAAAAGCCTTCTAGGATCAATAGGTCCAACTGTTAACCCAAATCCATGCCTAAGCCATGTTCCTAAGCACCTACACGGCTTTTAAATACCTTGAGGGATGGTGACTCCTCCACTTCCTGGAGCAGCCTGTTCCAATGCCTCACTGCCATTTCAGCAAAGAATTTTTTCCCTATTACCCAATCTAAACCTTTCCTGGTGCAATTTGAGGCCATTTCCTCTCATCCTGTCACTTGTTACCTGGGAGAAGAGACCAGCCCCCACCTGACTACACCATCCCTTCATGGAGTTGTAGCGAGCAGTAAGGTCCCTCCCGAGCCTCCTTTTCTCTGGACTAAACCACCCCAGTTCCCTCAGCCACTCTTCATAAGACTTCCGTGCTCCACTCCCTTCACCCTGGACTTGCTGCAGCACCTCAGTGTCCCTCTTGTACTGAGGGCCCCAGAACTGGACACGGGATTCAAGGTGCAGCCCCACCACAGTAGGTATTACCTGAGTGTAAGGTTATGGTATTGCATTAAAAGATTATTCTTTGATATATCATCCACCTCTGGACCAAATTTTGAAAGAAACACCTGCGACGTGTTTATCAGAGGTACAGGTAAGTTAAAATGTCCACGCACACTGATGAGCACTTGGTACAGCTCTTCCAGGAGATACCACTCTGTGATATCCTCACATGCTTTTATGACAAACAGTTTAGGCTAGAGGGTTTTAAGTCTGTAGTAGGGTATTTATAACCAAGGCAGGTGCAAATGTGTGTCCAAAAGTTACTAGAAAATGCTCATAGAAAGGCAAGAATCTGCCCCTGAGTAGGTTGTACTTAAGCTTTGGTATGAGGTCTGCCAATTTCTCTGGAGACTGTGGAGAAGAGTTTCTGTTTGATGTGAGGCAGCTTCTGATGTTTCATAATCAGAGGCAAAAGATGCATGCAGCAGTATCTGAGTATATGTAGAGTTCAGTTTTTCTGACTAGTGGACAATTTTAATTAATAGAACATTTTTTCCTTGACTGATAACTTATGACCACTGTCATGGGATCTGAATGAAACAAAACCTGAACAGTTTTTTCAAGTCAGTTATTTTATAGATAAGCAAGTACTGGGAGGAAGCTGATTTCCAAAGCAGTACCTCATATCCATCAGGGAGAAAGGCCAAAAGGGAAGTTTTGAAATAATACTTGTATGGGGGGGTTGAAATCTTTTTCTTACTGTAGATTTTTACTACATTTCTGGGTCTGATGGGAACATAATTTACATATTTGCTGACAAATGTTCTTACTAATCCCTGAATCAGTGCTGCTGAGATGCACTTCTCATTGAACCATTAATCTATTAAACCAAAAGCATATTAAAAGGCAACGTTTAGAGGAAGCCTGAGTAAAAACATTGTGAAGGAGCAGATAACTTCTTCTCCTGACATTATCACGTCATTCAAGCTGCAGTTGTCAACCCTAATGAAAGGTGGTGATGCTGATTTGAGCATATTGCTTATGTGATGTGCAAGAGCTTTGGGAGATAAGGAATCCCTGTTGCTATCATTTATAATTAAAGTGTCCATCACTTTCCTCTGAAAAACTGCTTGACGAATAAATAATTAAAGATCTGATTCTGATACACTTAGTTGAAATGAGACTTCTGAGAACAGTTCAAAAGCAGTAAATGGAATTTCTTCAAAGTAAGGCTTCAAGATAAATAATAGTATTACAATCTCAGTCAAAGTTAGTTCTTGTTTGTTGTGGCGGGAGGGTATTCTGGTTTATATGCTTTAAAATCTAATCTCACAGGCGTCTAAAACTTCCCGCTTGCAAACAATGCCTGATGTTGTCTATCATTATATCTTCTAAGCACAGTATAAACTGGTATTAAAATTAATGGCTAGCAAACTGTTCCCTGCTTTTTCAGAGAGCCAAAGATAAGTTGTCTGTCTCATGGTTTGTTCAGTATGGAAGCTTTATAAAGTGCTGTGTTACCTAAAGAGTTTATTTTATTGCAAATATGTGTATTTTATAGGGGATTTTTCTTTGATTTTTGTTTCACTGAATTGATATTTAAAATAATGCTTAAGCTAAAATGATGTTTATTTTCATAGTTTCTAAAATAATCAAAAGGTTTGAGGGGAAATTTTTTGAAATACAAATTATTTTACCTACTTCCATTGTGTGTCAGTAATAACCCTGCTCCCGTTTTAGCAGAAATCACTTGCATATTGTAGATATGCGAGTCCCTCGCCGTGTTGGCAGGGAGAATATCAGTTGATTTGGTGCCTTAAAATTAACCTTTTACTACCGCATGCGTATGTTTGTCATTTATCCCCTTTTTCTCAGGTGCAAAGAGGGCTACCAAGGAGTCCGCTGTGACCAATTTTTGCCGAAAACCGACTCAATCTTGTCAGATCCAAGTACGTCAAATGTTTTTCTTCTATTTTTAATCCATGCTGGAGGCTGCTCTTGCCATGTGAGATGACCCTTTGCCTGTAGTCAGACAGTCCGTGCTGTAGGCCACTGCAGCTGTGTGTAAAGAACAGCGAGGCTCTTGTTGGTAGGCTAAAACCACATCATCCAGTCTCTGTTCTTACCAAACATGTGCTGCTCCAGCAGGGCAGTCCACCAGGGGACTTGATTCCTTACGATTTGGAGTAATGCTGTCCCTGCTTAGAGCCAAAACATTTGTGTTTCTCCACTTTTGACTCAACAACAAATAAAGTTACATAATCCAAAAGGAAACCCAGCATAGAGTGCAAAGTGGTTCCTTCAAAAGAAAATAAATGCACATTGTGTGGCACTGAAGAGATAATGATCTCCTTGGTAATTCTTTATAACTGTGTACATGAAGTTTAATTATTTTTCACTTTGACAAGTGATTTGTTGTCTATTTGCATCAATAATAAATAATAAAGGTTTACTTTCAGGTAGTAATGTGGAGACAAAGTAACTTTCTATTACACTGGCCACTATATGTCAGAATAATACCTGCATATATCTTCTCTTACTCCACTGTTTCCCTTTCTAAATTCTCTTGACTAATAAAGCTATGTCAAAAATATTATCGAAGATGAATTTTTTTGAAGGTGAATCCATTTACTAAGTAATTATGTTTATCCTAATTTTTTTAATGAAGTGACATACAACAAAGGGTCATATCCAATCTCTTGGTTTTGTTCATATACTTGGAAACTGTAACATATTAAGTCTTCTGGTTTTGGGTGCTCTTTAAAATTAGATTTGAGTTGTTTTGTTTTTTGAAGAGCAGTGCTTGTTTTTCTGGTCTTTGTGTGTTTTATTTATTTTCTTGTGCTTTTTCATGTGAAAACCTGTTTCCAAAGGCACCTGTTGCTTTGTAGTTCTCTGTGTTGTGGAGCTCCCATTACAGTTTGCTTTGTGTTTGGTTTATTTTCCCCTCAGCTTGACCTTTAATGGTAAAATGCAGAGCTTGCAATGAATAGGCAGATTTTACCTCAGCCAGGTTTCACGTGCATGTGTCAGTGTAGAAGCTGTGTATATGTCAAAGAAAAAGGCAGTTTGTATTCTAAAGCTGTGGGAAAGGACAGTTGGTTATCAGCAGGATGTGGTGGTACCTGTCTGACCTGCTTTTCACAGGGGCTTTACTCCCTCAAGAGCAGAGGCAAAATCCAACAGATTGCAGATACAACACAAAGCCCCGAAAGGGCTCCCAGATTAAGCTGCATCTAACAAGACCAAAAGCCCCAAAATGTTTATCTAGTGCAGACAGTATTGTTTCTTTCTTTGTGTTGGTTGCATGGACTTGCTTCTCTTTATTAGGAGATGCTTACTCCGGTTGGGTTCTGGCTGTATGGTTTCCAGAGTGTTTTTCAGCCACCTGATCCTGCTCAGTGAGCTAAGTTCTGCTGAAACATTCTTTTTACACCATCTGACAACAAAAGCTATTTTCTAAAATATTTTATTTAGGTTTTCTTTCAAAATTATATTATTTAGAGTATGTAAGAAGAGGGGGCTTTGGCTTGACATTGGCATGGATCCACTGGACACACTCATGTCCCAGGAGGAGCCTCTCTTTTTGTATGAGTGAAGAAGGTTAACATGAGTTAGGTACTTTTCTAGTCAGTTTGGAAATTTAACTTATACTTGATCCTTCTCTGTTTTCAAAAGAGGAAAAGCTTTTGTTCAGGACCATTTCTGTGTGTTGGCATAATGTGATATATCTCCATGTATGTGTGTGCACGTGCACTTGTTCTAAGCACGTCGAGCCTGACAGGAAGATAATTGAACTTTTTGCTGCAGCTGGACAGAGATAATATTTTGTTCAGGAGTTAAATCAGTAACGTAGTTATCTCCCTTCTGGAGAGAAAAAAAAAATTAATACCATGCTGGTAAGTAGCACTCAGTGGCAGAAATGTTTGTTACTTGCGTAACCTGAGGAGTGTAAAAAGTATTTGACACAGTAGTCAAGCACAGTATGATCATCTTCAAAGGCTCTGGGTTTGCACTGCCAAAAACTTAGATTTGTGGGTGAATGTGTTTGGATTAGAAAGAGAATGGCTGAAGGGTGAATTTGGAAGTGGCTTCAGAAAGAAGCAACTTTTTAAATGAAAGGCTTTATTTCCAAAAGCTGAAAACTGAGATGAAGGCTCTTTTGTCTGGGCTGCACGTAGCCAGCACTGGCTGTTGTCAGTCAAGCTTCCTGAACAAGTCCAGCTCATCTGAGCTTTATGGGATTGCTCAGGGTGTTCCTGGTAGTGAATGTGCTGCTGATGACACATCTGCTAACATTTAGCTTTGTCAAAGTTTGCATGCATGAAATACTGAAGCAGTGTTTTTATCTTACCTTGCCTGTGGTACCACAGGTTGCATTTTCAGAATATACACTTGTCATGATTGGGAAGTGAATCTGCACCACAGTCACTTGGGAAATAGCAACAGTTTTGTTATAAAATTGTTACTTATTTACATGTGCGAAGCATCTTGATTTTTTGGGTTCTTGTTTTCTTTTGTTTTCTTTTTTTTTTTTTAAATAGCCTACTAAAACAAACCAAGCTTATTCAGCGTAGCTAATATATGTATATTATTTGAATAGTGAAAAATAGTGTGTTATGGCTCTGCAGTATGTTTAATACCAGCTTATTACCTCATTCTAGATGTATGTTAGGCAGGTCTTGATTTTACATCACAGGTACGAATACAAATTATGTAATACTTAATATGGATTAATGCATGCTAGATCATGTACATGTAGTTTAACTGAACAAACTGGTTAAGGTATTTAAGATTCTGTTTTCAGGAAACCTCTTGAAACTACCTGATGGTGTTTCAGAGTTCCTGAATTGGGATCCATGGCTTCTTGCAGTCAGATCTGCCACCTGCTACCTTCCTTCAGCTCAAAGTTAGGATTAAAGCCCTAAGAAAAACAAATGTACAACACACACAGAATAATGTCAAAACACTGGAGGCACAGTCTCTTTGCCTGGACCTTTAAGCATTACAGGTGTTCCACTTCCCTTAATATCTCTACTCTTAAAAAGGTTTTCTGGCTAAAAGAGAAAGTTTTTAAAAAAGAATCCAAAACAATCCTAACACAAGTAGATTGAGAAGTTTGGTAATGTTGGAATATGAGAGAAACTTGGCTAAACCATGGGAGCCTCAGGCACATGGGAACCTAATAAAGTTAATATTGTCACCGATAAGGGAACAGCCTGCATGGCAAAGCAACCCAGGCTCACAGTCTCTATCAAGAGGAAGAAATCTGTCAGCCCTGCTAATACTGTGCAGGAAAGGTCCCTAAACACTCTCTCTCAGTCGTCTTCCACCTTATAAGGATGAAATAATGCTGGGACAAAAAGAACTGAAACAGCAGTCACATGCTGGAAGGAGAGGACAGGAGTATGTCTGGAATGTTACTTCAGCTTTCTTTGTCTGGGCTAACTCCTCTATAAATACAGCTAGCAGCAATGGTAGAACACTTACATTTTCAACATTATAATACAACCTCAATATAATTTTATGCACAAGAAATCTTTGTGTAGCCCTATGTGAATCTATAGGATTGGGAACTTATATATAGCATAAATGGTAGAAATGTACTCCTGTAGTGTCCTTTATAGTGTTCTGGAGCAGACCTGCCTGGCCCAATGAGTCTTGAAAGGTAAGTTGTATGTAGGCCGCAGATATTTCTGTCAATCTGCTTTTATACTGAGGCAAAGTGAAACCTTTAAAGCTTTGACTGTTCTGTGGGCATATTCCAAAGTGGTGAACAAGGCATTGAAAATGAGTTTATAGCATTACCTGATTTTACCAAATTGCTCAATTTCTCCTTCAAATATTTTGTTCTTAGCATTGAAAGCTTCTTTTCTATGTAAAATGTGTATTTCAATTTGATAATGTTCAGTATTAATCTTGTGTTTGTCATAGTAACATTCAAGTTGTCCCATTTCACTCAAAAGCTTGAGTGAAGAGGGATTCCCTATCAAATATTGGGAATGTTGTCCAATCCTTTGTCAGAATAAGTGCATTATTTTCTGGAAGAATAAAAATTGGATGGAAAGCTTATAGGTCACCAGGCCATGCTCCTGCTGTTGCAGTCAACCCCATCCCATAATTTCTTCTGTAATCTGATCATATTTCACTTGTAATCGGTGTGAGCCAGCCACCAGAAACAGGGTTTATCATCCCTGCTCTGAGGATTTCAAGACTTTTCAGCTTCCAGACATAACTTATGCCAAAATTTGTCAAATTTGTGCTTCTTTAAAATGCTTCATTTCAACTTTGATTTTTTTTTTCTCTTGGTTTCCCTGTTACTATGTTTCAGGCTTGTTAAACTGGCTTTTTCAAATGTCAAAAGTCTTCTTCCTACTGAGTGAGCTATAGCCTGTGGTCTTGTAACACTTTAACCTGTGACAGCATGGTACACATGTTTCTCTTTGAATCTCATCAAAGGGAAACCTGCAAGTGTCATATCTGGAACCTGCAGTTGCTCATTCTTAGATTACCTCATTCTGTAGCAAAGGATCAAACTCTCTCTTCTGGAAGACTGAGACTGTAGATAAGTAAAACAACTATAAATAGGTTTACAAATGAAAAAATGTTTTTCCAAAAATGTATTCAAAGCCCCAAGACCCCCACTAATATCCTAAAAAAAAAAAACAAAAACAAAACAAAACAAAAAAAACCCAAACAAACAAAAAAAACAAGCTCCCACTAAGAACCAGCATAAATCATAGGCATTTTATTTTATGTTTTATTCCCACCCATCTAGTTCTGTATATGTAAGATCACAGGATAATTGAAGTTGAAAGAGAAGTCTGGACAACTCAGGAAGTTCAGCCTCCTGCTTTAAGCAGAGCTGGCTTTGAAGTCTGTGCTCCTGCACTGGACACCACAAAGGTGTTTTGCAAAGGGGCTTTTATTAAAGAGAGGATAAAGAGCATCACCGTTGCAAAATATCTCTAAAATATATTTTCAAATAATTTGAATACATAAAATGAAACTTGTGTCCCTTACTGAATGTTTGATTTTCTAGGGCCTGAATAATTTTTTTGTCAACTCTCCTTAACCTTTCTGAACTTCTCAGTGTTCCTTCTGAATTTGTATTTTTTCTCTTTTTTTGAGTTCTGGAAGGAATAGGAGAGAATAAGATTTTCATTTTGCAAAGGCTTCAAAGGTTGCATGTAAATAGGGGCAGTTAGGAGTTACTGGGAGACTACCCAGAACTGGTATCTCGGTTTTGTGGAGGACAAGTCCTTCTTAAACAGATTTAACATGGGACTTATTTAATCCCAGAAAGAACTTTTGAAATCTATATCTAAGTCTGAATTTTGTGGCTTAAATTTGTCTTGAGAAGAAATGGTTTTTAAGCCCTTTTGCATTAATTATTTCATCTGTTCAAGACTTTTTTATTCAGAAAAAGTATATGGAGGGAGCAGTTGTAGACCAAGCTTCTTTTATAGTGGGTGTCATTTTATGGTGTCTTGTTGCACTAATGGCAGAGTGCCACACCACCTGTGTGTTCACAGAATAAAAAATATTAATCTTGCTCTAGGATATTAAGCTTTTACAAAAATGAAATAATCAAAAGGTGATATTTTATTGTAAAATTAGATTTTAAGAGCTAAAGATAGGGTGACTGTGGTCAAGGGAAGTCCCTGAAAATGACAAGTCAGTAGAAGATCTGTTGGCCTCCATCACGTGGATCTGACATTTCTCTCAGCTACAGTCTCTTTATAAAGATGTATAACCAGAGTTCCTCCATCTCAAATGCATCACAAATTAAGCTAGATTAGTCCTGATGCATTAATGGATTGAAAGGAGGGAATCACCTTAATTGAAATAGTAATAAAGGAGAAAAGCAACAGAGTCTCTCCAGACATTTTAATGAGTTTAACTGTAGGTGAGAAAAGATGCCTCAAATGAGAGACAGGCTGAGGAATATGAAACATCAGCAAGGTAAAATTAGAAAGAAAATATATCCCTGGGGCAATGAGGGACATGTTTTCCCTCCTCTTTGATCAAGTGTGTAGAGACCTTGGGATATGATCAATAAAAAAGATGATGTGTTTTCAAATTTGAGTTGTATGGAAGCTGTAAAATTTGGCTTTCTGTGAATAGTATGAAACTTCTTGATTTGTTTTGTTGTTGGTTTCATTTTCTTTTCTTTAAAATAAGAACTTGGGCTTTATTGTGCAGAACTGGAATGAAATGCTCCAAGCCAGAAGTGCGACATTACCAAAGCTGTAGTAAAAGTGCTCACCAGTGATAACTGCAAGTGTGAACGTGTCTGTTATCAGAGTGTACTGAAACATTAAAGTCAAAGAGAGATTAATTGAAGTCACAAATTTGCCACTAATGCCATGAGCAAAGAAAAGCACAGTTTTGATAATGTTATTTCATACAATCCAAAAAGCAAAATTTAAATTCATAGGAAACACCTAATATTTGATTCCATGGATAAGCTAACAGTGACTTGTACAGAATGTGCAGTATAGATGTTTTGGAGTAATTTTTTAAATTTTTTTTCTCTGTCTACTGCAAAATAGACTTTAGAAATCACAAGGGTATTGGGAATCCTCATTTTTCTAATGGAGGGGGAGAGTATTATGAATTCATTCTAGTCTTCTAAGTTTGGATGCTCTTCTCAAGTCAAAACAGCAACAAAAAAAAAAAAAAGCATACTCATGTGAGAGCTGTTTCCAAATAGCATTAAGTTGAAATGCTTTCATTACTTTTGTGTGCAATAACAGAGGTGGGTTTTCCCTACTTTCTTTGAATTACCAGTCTTTTTAGAAAGAAAAAAAAAAACTTGCGATGGGTTTGTACAAGTACTCCCCACACCTTCTGGCTTTCTTTCTGGAAATATTAGTAGTGGGGTTACAATTTATTTCCATTTAATATTTCAGTTTTAAAATACATGTCAGCCTTTACTAAATTCATATACACCTTTATATAGGAATTAGCAAAAATAACATTGAAATAAAAAGTCCTACAAGTTTATTTGGAAAAATAGAAAAATTGAATCTCAATTTGACAAAAATCCTTTTATTAGTTTTAAAAGAACATTAGTTCCTTACTTCGCTGTTCATCTCTTCTCCTGGAAGACAAGAATGTATTGGCATCTGATTGCTCTACTTTGTTTTATTTTCAAAGCTTTTCATTTGAAGTATTCAATTATGTCTGGTTTTGCCATGGCTTTTAGGCCATAGGTGGTCTTCTGGAATTCAGTTTGTGAAGGCTGCATCTCTGTAGACATTCTTACAAAGAAGCTGGAATCGGGCAAATGCAGTATCTTCAACAGCAGGGAAAAAACCTCTAAACAAACCTCAAAACCACTTGTTTCCTTCTTCTTCTTTAAAAATTGCCTGTGTTTGGAAGGATAATAATGAGATTGAACAATTCATTTTATTTGGAGTCAGTACAAGTCCCAAGGAAGAAAGAAAATGGGATCCCTGGCAATGCAATTCCCAGCCAACAAGAAGTTTTCATCAGCATGTCTTTCTGTAAGCCACAGTTGCTAGAAATCAAGAAGGAAATGAAAGCCACTTCTTGCAGAGGAGATTGAAGGCCGCTGTGTCTGGGAAAACACAATAAAGATGCTTTTACACCTGCCAGGTTTAGCAGAAAGGAGGAAAAGACCCTTTATTATTTACATATGTCACGTCTTATACATTTCTTAACTGCACAAGGGATTGGAGGACATGTCACTTCCTTTTCAATCCCACTGGAGAAAAAAGGTGCTCATTAAAGTTCTCTTATCACAAAAGGAATGAAAACCAGAAAATACCGTTAAGTAAACATTGGCTATTATTTACATAAAACTGTGTGAAAAAAAATCTGAATCCAAGGTTAAAAACAGAAGGCTCTAGCAAAAACCAAGGCAACAGGCCACCTTTCCAAACTACCATTCATCTGTGGAATTTGGGACTTCTGTCTAGTTGAAGAATTTCTAGGCCTCTGTGTAGCGGTTTTTGTACTTGTATTTTAGGGAGGTTTACCATGTGGTGGTGGAGTCAGTCGGCTCTGGCTCGTCACACCAGAGCCCCAGCAGATGGCTGGGAGTGGAGGTGACGGTGTACGGAGGGGCCGGGGCTGGGAATCGTGGTCCTGCTCTGCTGCCAGCCGGGAACATCCCGGGGCCGCCGTGAGAGGCGGTGCCGTGCTCCCCCAAAACAAGCACCTTCTGAAGTGGTGAGCCTCTAAAACAGCAACTCCTCCTATCCCTCTTACAAGCACTTTAGGATTTCCTAAATCTGCTGTTGGCCATTTCGTGTCTGGGAAGCTGCAAGTATAAATAGAGTTGAAGTCTATGTTCTGTGACACCCTGGAAGCCTCTAATTTTGCCTGTTACCTTAAGTAACTAACTTTTCTGACTTGTGTACTCTTCTACTGACAGCGTGTTACTGTTGGTGTCAATCTCCCAGTCTTTCAGAAGGACTTCCCTGATTTTGCCTGGATGGACAAGGTGCAGTCAATCACTGGCTTGTCAGATCACATTTTCAGACGTCCTAAGAGGAAAATTCAGCAGTGCAGTGACCATAGTTCTTCATGCTGAGGGAGAAAAGTATAAGCAAAATGGGCCATCATGAGATGACATATAGGAAAATTGCACAAAACATGACTGTAATTCAGCTGAAAAGCATTCATTTTGTTGAGTTCTTGTCTTTGTAAATTAGCTGCTCAGTTGTCCAAGAGGATCATACTTCAGCAATACCTTTTCACTTTATATCACACTTCTGATGTTAAATTCTTCATGGTTGGTTGAGATGGCATGGTATAGGTTTCTTTAAGATGTCATTGCCTCTTGCAGGAGCTAGTAAGGACACATGGAGAAAAGAGATAGGTTTCTCTTATTGGCAGTTAATCTTATGCCTTTGAATGTATCTGTCTGTGTTAAATCTAAGTCTGAACTGAATGTGTTGCCATCTCCTATGAGTGGTTCTGCATTAAAATGATTCTAGTAAAAAATGCAGTAATATATATCTGGGGGCAGGTATATCCTGGAGTTGTGGGGTTCCTGATACTGTGATCTGTCCTATCCAGAGTACAGTTTTTTGACTCTAAGTAGTAAACAGCAGGAAGACAAATTCTGCACTGCACAAGCACAAAGCTCAGGATCAGCCCAGCACACACTCACTGTCTTGAGAGTAAAACCATTAAGGCTCATCCATGAGAGCTAAAGTTTCTTCCAGGAGGATTTCTGCTGACTGTGCTGATCATCTTCCCAAAATGAATACCCTTGGAAGAGCCTCTGTGCTCTTAGCTGATATTTACTCTTTGCATTAAGTCCTTACTCCACTACAAGGATGCTTATTAAGGCATTTACTGTTGTTAGACTTTTCACTTCACTTGGAGCTTCTACCAGTGTTGATTCAGCTAATTTGAACAGTCTCTGCTCACGAAGGAAAACCTGGAATAAGTTTTGTTCAAAATTAAAGTAGTGAGTGCTCTGTGTTGCTGTGA
The DNA here is from genome assembly GCA_013397175.1 of Platysteira castanea. Classification (NCBI taxonomy): domain Eukaryota; kingdom Metazoa; phylum Chordata; class Aves; order Passeriformes; genus Platysteira; species Platysteira castanea. The sequence continues at coordinate 431,433 of VYXC01002874.1, forward strand.
AGACTGGATCCTGTGAGGGCAGTGTGTGTATGTACATCCCTGTTTACGAGAATGACAATCTTACTGGAAACATTAAGGGTCAGTGTTACTATGAGTTTGATTACCTCATCAAAGTTATAATCTTTTGCTAGGAATAAAAATAGTGCTGAGACTCCTGAAGGCATTTCCAGGCTCATTTCTTAGGCCTACCATAAAACACATTTAGCAACAAGGAACAGCCACTTCTGGTTAAAATTTTACTGTGCAAACCCAGCAATTCATGTAACTACTATTTCCTGGAACAGAAAGATCAAATGATAGAATCTTGATCTCACTGGGACTGGTAAGCATTTGTTAATGAGTCCTTCAAGGTTGCATTGTCCTCACACGACTTCCATGCCGTGTATGACTACTATTTTCTAGTGGGTTTTATATTGTATTAGGGAGTCAAAATTGCCAGCCATGAGCATATGTATGCATTTTCTTCAGTGATAAATTTGATCATGGCAGGAATTTCTTAAAGACAAACCAGAGCAGTGTCGTCCCAGAAGCAAACCAAAGAGCAGAGTCGAACAGGCAGTTCTTGATGGGACTGTTTATGTTGGGAGGACCAGATTAACTTCCAGCCTTTTCAGAGAGCACCCTGCTCCCAGGGCTTCTGGCTCTTTGCTCTCACTGCAAGTACCTGTTTGCTGTAGAGAAAAAGTCCAAATGTTTGCTGCCATCAACAGTCACCAGTTAATAAATGGGCCTGGGAAATGGAAAGTTTCTCTTGTGACTTCTGTACACAGCCTGAAAAACAGATTTGACAATCCAGGATGGTCATATGAAGAAAACAGTACTGAAACACAGAACAAGTGAATGTAACATCCAAGACCTGCCTGTCATTACCCATTGCCCTTCTGCAATTCTGCTCTTTGACCTTGTTTGTCTTCCCCAACCACTTTAACATCTCAGCTGAGTAGGAAGAGGAGAAGATTTGAGTGTATTACATATGCTGCTAAGATACCAGTTTGTTTGGGTTTTTTAATACTTTACCTTGTATCCCAGCATATCTACTTTATTTCCTTTCCTAGTTGTGAGGGGCTTTTTCCTTCAGCATCTGAATTATATTTCTGTTAGTGAGTCTTCTCTCTCTGCAAGTCTTTGCTACCGGTCAATATTTGCCCCATGCTTTTGGTGTGATTCCTTCCCACATTGTCACTGTATGTGGCCTTTACTCCCTCTCTGACACCAAGATTTGAGTCCTCTGTTTCCAATCTTCCAGATGAATGCCTTAATCACAAATTACTTTTCACAGGCTGTCTGGCCTGTCTCATTTAGGCTTCCCTTTCTTCCTTCTCTAAAATTTGTACTTTTGTTCCGTAATGGAATAAAAAATATAATTTGCAGTTTAATTTGGTATCCACAATGTTCTTTAAATGTTTACAATGAACAGATGTCCACATTTCATTTTGTTTCCAAAGGAGTTGGCTCCAATTATCTCTGAAGATACAGAGAGGGGTTAATACCTGATGCTTATCAGAAGAAAATATCCACTGTGTGGGCTGTTTGTGAAAAGCAGCATCTAAATTTAACTTGTATTCTTGTTTTGTTTGCTTTTAGTAAAACTGAATTTTTCTTGAAAAAAAAAAAGGTTGCATTTTCATTACAGGCTGTTTTTATGTGTCTCAACAGTGTTTCTAATGGGAAAGCTTTTTCAGGTACAGAAGGAAATATTTCTTATCTGGTACAGGAAAAGAGGCCCAAAATTAGCAGAGAACAGAATATTTATCCATGACAGGTGAAACACAGGTTCAAGTCCTTGACCTGATTTTGCTCTCTTGCAGGTGAATGCCTAGATCACAGCACAGACAAGGAGTGGCTCAGTCAGTGTCTTTTGCTGGGGTTGTGGTTGTAGATCTTTTTCCTGGAAGAGAAAGACTGAGCCTTTTCTGCTATTCTCCAGCTAGCTCTAGTGATGAGTTGGTAAACTTGAAATCACTGCTATAGTAAAATGTGTGTTTTTACAGTATAGCCATACCCTAGAGAGAGCACAACACAGAATTTTGCCTTAACATTCATCTATGTTATTGAAGGTGCTAGAGTTTACAAAATGTAAGATACTGACTTAGGTCTTGATCCTGACAAAAACTATACTGATGGATATAATTTCTCAAGATAAATACTCAAATAAAAGATATTGAGCAGATTTGAAGCATCCAAGTGATTTATTTGCATTAATTTGTGATTTACATCACAAATTTTCCGTTTTCTTGATAATGAGATGACCTGCTGCATTTTGACTCTGGCTTTAATGAATCCTTCAGAAAAGACTTTTTCTAGAAGCTGAGCAGCTCTAATGTAGGAGCCTGGCTTCTGCAGATGGAGGAGCTGCCCCTGAATGGCTCCAGCTGCAGCTGGCAGACAGTGCAGTGCACTGATGGGGGAAGAGTGTCCTCTTGAAGGAGCTCGTTGGTCTGTGGAGATTAGCAGTTGTAATTATAAATATGTATATATGTTAATATATATAAAAGCAAAATGTATTTTTGCTTTTGTAAAGACTTTGTGTTCCAGTCTGATCCAGCTGTCTTTAAAAGTTCAATCTCCTATTAATGCCATATTAATTTGCCATCTTTATCAGTCTCCACATTTTAAGCAACCCTTGTGGTCAGGATTTGTTTAGCATTTCCTAAATATTCAAAGATTTAAGTGCTTTTAAAGCCTTAAAATACAGTCTGCACACTTCTGGAGGAAAGATTACTTATTTGAGAAGAAACTGGGTTAAACCATGTGTGTAGATGTCTGGAGAACTCCAAGTAAAAATGCTACTTACCAATGTCATTCTCAGTAATTTATTATTCATTTCATAGGCACTGGAAACGTGGTGACTAAAGCCTGGAGAAAACGGAGGTAGGAGAGACCTTATCACTCTCTACAACTCCCTAAAAAGAGACAGGTAGAGGTTGGTCTCTTTTTCCAAGGAGAGGAAGAAGAGGAAGGACAAGAGGAAACAGCCTCAGTTCCCACAGAGGAGGTTTAGGTTGGATATTAGGAAAAGTTTCTTCACCAGGAGGGTTGTCAGGCGCTGGAGCAGGCTGTCCAGGGAAGTGGTGGAGTCACCATCCCTGGAGGTATTAAAAAGGCATCTGGACATGGCCCCTGGGGACACGGTGTAGCAATGGGCTTCACAGTACTGGGTTAGTGGTTGGACTCGATCTTTAAGGTCTTTCCCAACCTAAACAATTTTGTGATTCTAGGGGGCAACGTTACCGCACGAGCTTGTAGGTAGAACATGACGAGTTGGGCCCAGTTGGGGTGGTGATAAGGACACTTCCTTAAGGTGTCAACAACTATAATAATAGTGGTTGCTAAATATAGAGATGCATCTGCTTGGGGAGATCGTGACCCATTTCAGTTGGTTCTTGTTTCATGAGCTTTCTGTGCCTTTGAAGGTACATTCAGGGTAACCTATTTCTCCCTCTGGGACTTCTGCTTTCCTCAATCCTGCATTAGTCAGAAAGCTCTTAATAGAAGTTGTTGTAAAAGCAGCAAAGGCTCTCCCTGATTTTTCATACCACCCTGCAGATGTATGAATAAAGATAACCTTAACTTTCCTATGGAGTAAATGGGCAAGATGTATTTTCGTGCTCCATCAGAGGCTAATTAGAATATGGCAAATTAAGCAAAAGCCAAATTTTGACGTTATAAGGTGCTATGTAGAGAAGATGAGGTCTTCTAACTATTTACGAAGCTCCAATAAGACAACCAGAGGAAGACTCAAAGTCATAGCTGCTCAATGCTTGTCTGCTCCTTTATAGAGTGAAATTATTCAGTCTCTGCTGGGGCAGATCTGCACTGAGAGCAGGGACACCAACCCCGCTGTGTTGGCAAAACATCACAAATCCTGAGATGCTCAGCTGAACTCAGTGATTGGAAGCATCATGAAGCTGACTGCTGGAATTCAACACATAAGAAAATGAAATTATTTTTCTATTTTTTTTTATTAACCATCAGAGAAAACTAAAAAAGAAAAGGAAGATGACAAGAAAATTTTTACACATAAATAAAAATTTAGACTATTTATACATATATATTTAGTTTTGGGCTAGGTTGAACTAGACCCTGCTTAGGTTTTAATTTAGGATGCTTTAAGTATATCTCAAGTGAATGGAATAATGCAACATCAGCAATCTGCCTCTTGGGTCAGTAGTGCTCAGTACTTACAAAATCAGCTCTTTCTAAAACTCAGCAGAGTGCTAATAGTTAATCTGTTATTCTTATGTTGCTCAGATTTCCAGATCTTTCTACACTCCCCTGCTGCACAGCACCATCAAGCTAGATAAGATTAAAAAAAAAAAAAAAAAAAAAAAAAGTGCTTTTGTGGGAGTTTTTTTCATTGTTGTTGTTTTAAAGTTTTTTCTGTGCACCGTGCAATCAGTTTTTGCTCAAGTGAAGAGACTTGCTGAAATGAATTCTAAATGAGCCGTTGCTTGCCCAGAATAAGACTTGGGAAGTCTCCTGTATGTTTTAGCTTCCCAGCTGAGTTTGTCCTGAAAATGAAAATTCCTTAAGCTTAAAGTCAGAATGAGATTTACTAAAATGAGAATGAGACTTACTCAAATCTTAAAATAAAAACTAATCATGTTTAGAGGGGTCAAAAATAAAAAGGTATTAAAAGAGGCTTGATCTTCCCTGCCGTCCAGTCATGACCCTAAATCAAGTGGTTTGGAACAACCAGGCTCTGACTTCCTCCCATTTTGATCTTGTATATATTAATGTTCCTTCTAACATCTAGTGTGTATGTGCTGACACAAACCAGAATTTTTAGTAGTCACAGCTCATCTTTACAGTGTGCATTACTTTCAACAACGTTTCATTGGCTGACAAGTTGCCTGTCACAGCTTCAATCCTTGGAACTACTCCATTAAAATCACTCCAAGGATTCTCTGGTTTGATTAATCTGAGTATCATCTACACGTTTTTCACTGAAAAAAATTGTATGTTTTGCCTAATGGGTCAGTTTCAGGGAGAAAACCTAACGTGTATAACTTGGACTCCTTTGCCTAACATCTGCATGTGCTGGAAGCCTTTTCAAGTTGATTGCCAGAGGAGAATTTGAGTAAGTTTGTTGTAAGGGATTGGAAGTGCACATTGAAGATGTGTGGTGTGTACCTTCTGTCCTGGCCGCTGTGGGCTTTTGCTTTTCCTCTACAGTCAGTGTCCCGTTGCAATATGGCACTGTCCTCAACCCAAAATACAGGAAGAACAATAGGAAAGTAATTCATGCCTATAATAACCCTAAGTGCCTACAGAGATTGAAGCTGACAAATTGGAGAGCAGGATGGCAGGTGGCCTGTCTGAGCAGAAGAAAGAGCAGCAGCAAAGGAAATATTATTGCCAAGAGCAGTAGTAAAGTTTAAAAAGTGGTAAATGTAGCTGTGTACTTGGCATTAGCTAAGAGATTCTTCAGGAGGAGGGAGTTTAGGAAAATATGTGATCGCAGAATGAATTAATATTACTGCCTAACCACATCCTATTTTATTCTTTACACAAAGTCCCTTATCAGCAGATTATATGTGGTAGGAGTAGGTAAATACCTCAGCTCAAACGGTTGGCTCAAAAAAACACAAAACCAAGTCGGGGAATACCAAAAAACCACTACATTTTCAGATGAGTTTTGAGGGGGTTTAATTGGGTAAGACAATGGAGCAGCAGGGGTAGGAGGCGAGGAGGAGCAGGTGGAAAGTCATTCTGAGTGTGATGGATGTGAACAAACTTGGCATTCAGGTCCGCACTGCCCTTCTGCTATCGCTGCCGTGGGCTTTGGGATGCTCTGAGATTGCTGAGTGTCTTAAATTGCTGGCCATAAAAAGCTAGAAGTGAGGGAAAAGTTAGAATAGACACAGCTGCTTTGATCAATGCACTGGAATGTTAATCCCTAGGTGTTGACCACAGGGTGCCTTGATTTATATTTCCACCTCCCTGGTGCATGTTAAACTCCAAATGCCATTTTCTGCCAGAGTTGTTGATGAGACCTGTGTTCAGACTAGACTGGCTTTTGGTACAGGCTAACGATCAAAGATTCAATTCAGAGCTCTCCTCTATGCCATTATTTTTATTTCAGTGGTTTTGATTGATAAAGACTGAAAAGCAGCTGCATGAAGTTGTCAAGTTTGAGTGGGACTGCTGTGGTCCTTTATTTTGGTCTCTTGTTCATTGCAAAAAAGGCATACACAGAGGTGTTCTCATTTGGGCAGGGTGTGATATTTACACTGTAAAAAGTAGCTGCCAGAACAAGCGAAGTGACTGGGAAGCAGCAGTGTGTGCATCCTGCAAGAGTGAGTGCGTGTATGAAGTGAGGATGTTTTGTGTGCAGTGGGATGTGCTGAGATCCTGGCATTGATACACACCTGGTTTCTGTTGTTACACAAGCTGACTGATACGGTTGCTGCTTTTTTATTGGTAGCAATTCAGAAGAATGGCTCTTCTTTTCTGCTTTAACACATGTTGGCTTAGAAAACAAATTCTGTGGCATGCTTTGGTCAAGGAGAAAAGTACTACTTTATCCATGTCAGTACTGGGAAATACATAATGTATTTTTCTGAAGAAGTTGGTCTGACCGAGGAATTGTTTTGTTTCCCATTTGTCTGTAGACTTAAATCTGTTGTCCAGTAGTTTGATTGACTGGTGCAGCTTCTGTTTGATATGCATCTGAATGTACTCTTTTATTTTGCACTCGTTTTATTACCCATAAATCTCTCAAGCCTTAGGTAGTAGCAGCTGCACCACTATTTGAATATAAAACAATGCATCTGCTCTGTAAGAATGCAAAATCTCATGCGCAAAAGGAAAAAGTAAAGGCGAAGTGAAAAATTATTAGAGGAGTTTTGGCACCTGTGGATATTTAATAATATTTAGGCTCCTATGTGTCTTAAGTAATTTTTTTTAAATTTTACTGGGACTGTGTGAAAATCAACTTCTTAATGCCTCTGAAACACCCAGAAATAAATTAATGGCTGCTGTACATTTTTGTGTATAATTTTAGGGCTTGGGAGGTCTTTCTCTCTCTTTTGAATCCCAAGGGGTAGTTGTAGTGTATTTTGCCTTGGTTTGGTTATCTTGGTAGTGGAGAGGATATCTGAGAACAAACATTGGACTGGAAAGCTGGTAGTGGATGGAAGGAAAGATGAAAACTACTTGGTGAGAGAGCAGCAGTTTGTATCTGATTCCCTTCCCAGCATTCGGTTGGCACAAGAAGAGGGACAATTACTGGACAGTTTTACAGATCTACTGAGGGTTGAGGAGGAACATTTGACCCCAGAACTACACAGAATTTTCCTGGAATCCATCCTTAAATTACATATGCACATTGAGACAGTTTCTGAGTGCAAATCCTGTAAATGTGACAGAGCCCAGAGCCCAACCAACCCTATCTAGAAATTCTGCTTTCATGAGACTTCTTTCCCATCGAACCTATCATGGTAGCTACGTTTTGGCCATTTTCAGAGTAGGCAATCTGTCAAATAAACTTGTATGTTTCATATGGCAGAGTAACTTACAGGCTTTTTCTAGTTTGAGTGTACCAGGAAAATTAGGATACTGAGAAATGAGTACAGTAGAGAAAATGAGGGCTGTCAGTGGATAAATGTAAGTGTTGCTGCAAAGCACTTGGATATGGAATGTCCCATAACTTAGATGTTTATTGCTAATTGCCATTGACAGTACTTTTAAATTACTATACCAGTTTTCTAACTGCATTATATGAGTTTTAATCTAGCAATTTCTGATTTGACCGATTAATTTTGTGCTGCAATGATATTTTACGAAGTTTTATTTTACTCCTGAGAAATTTTTATTTCATATGGGGCTGTATGACTTTCCAAGATCTTTTCTGCAGTTCTCTGTGTGCTGTGCTGTCCTGTGGCTGAATGAGGAAATACCCGAGAAAATTCAAAATTATGTAGGTCAGATTGTGGAAGCAGTTTAGCTGCAGCAGCACAGAGCTCAGCAAAAGCCAATTAATTTGCCTGCTTGTATAAATATTGCTATGCCTGCCCCTCTCCCTAAAGAAGAAAAGCAATTTTGTCCGTCTTCCACCCATTAACTCTCACAGGTCCCTTTTCAACATAATTTACATGTATTATTCACAGCCCAGTTTCTTCACAGTCTGTCTTTATTGCATTATTCTGATCTGGTTTGAGCGCATGAGAAATCTGATGACAAAGGCACAAAGTTCAAGGTCAAAAAGGGTGTATTGGCCCATGAGAGTATCTTCAAAAGTAAATAAAGAATAAATCTAGAGCATAATGAATCTGCAAAACTTTTATCACCATAAAATCACCTCAGGAAATGAACTGGGCTGCTGTCTTATATAAACTTCTCTGTGAGTGTGTTAAACTTCCCTAATAAGCTTTTTTCATTATTGTCTAATTAAGCAAAGTGTTCTGTTCTCTTACTGCCCTTATGCTCTCAAAGCTGCTTTTAGTATCCCTGTTCAACATGCCCTTTAGAAAAAAAGTTTGCTTGATTTTCTAGTGTTCCATGTAAGTCTCCATTCTGCATCATCTGATAAAATAAAGGCTTTGTGTCTGTTGCATATAATAATAACATTAGTTTTGACCCAAGGGCTTAGCCAGAACTGAACATTCTGTGAAATTAGCAGTTAGGGAAACAAGCTGGCAATACTTGGGTATCTTTGATGCAGTTATGGGTACAAAAGAAGGAGCAAATCCTCTTGTCTGAACATAAGGAAGTTGTTCACAACCCCAGCACTAAGGCTTTCAGAGAGGTGCCCTTTGTCATCATTTTTTCCTTGGCTTGTACTCTGTCATATTGATCTCACGCTCCCCTTAAGTGAAAAAACAACCAGAATAGTTTTGTCTAACCCATTTGTCTGCCTTTTTTTTCATGTGCCATATATCTGAGCTAAAATATAATGCTTTATTTAATCTGGCCATTTTAAAAAAACCCATTAACATCACCAAGTCTTACAGTTGTGCTCTCAGATGGGCAAAATATCTCTCATTTCTAAATATCTGTGTCACTGCTGATTGATTTCCATAATACACTTTGCACAGCTGTAGCAAATTACTATTTTTTTTCTCTAACCCATACTCTATGCTTGTAAATGCTCTTGAAAAATCACTGAGAGCTCTGTGGAAGCTGCTATTGTAATAATTGTAACCAGTTTTATAAAATTATGCTGTCATGCTGTCTTTTCCAATTAAATTTATAACATTTTTGTATGGGATTTAAAAATCTATATAGTAAATTGGAAGGAATGGGTCGTTGACATTTCTATTAAAAGGCAAATTATATTTCTTCATGGCATAACTTGAAAAAAAAATAAGCAGTGAGCCTCTTTTTCTAAGACGAAAATGCACTAAAATACACCATTTAACAGTAAACTGCAGTCCAGAACAACTGCAAGGATTTTACCTTTTCATCACAAATAGCAACTTTTCCAGCTACATTAAACACTCCCTTCAAGTGAAGGGTCAGCACACACAGATGGATGTGCTTTACCTGCTGGTACCAGCACCTTCTGCTGCCCATTGCTGAGTGTCTTCTAGTTTTGCCTTCTCAGCATCCCAAGTAAGAGTGGGACAGTGCCTGACAAGGCCAGGCACGAGGTGCAGTGTCCATTCTCATGTTTAGTGTGTTTGCTGTTCCGCCTTGAAACAGGAGGGAGTTCATGGCAGAGCAGAGCGTCCTGACACTGAAACCTCTGCAGGTGCTTAAAATGCCACTGCCACCTTTCTCTTGCTACCATGTGTAAAAAAAATGGGAAACCACATTCCAGTGTGGGGGGGGTTCACACAAAAATAGACAGGAGAAGGTGGAGGGGAAGGAGCACTAAGAGAGAGCAGGCTGAATTTAATGGCCGTGGGCAGAGAAAGCAGAAATTACCACAGCCTAGGAAAAGCAGTGAGTGGGATACAAAGCTGTAGCATCCTGTAATGTTAACTTAGCTGAGATGTATGCTAATTAATCTAATTCATCTTGCTCACCATGGTGGAGTTTGATTTCTATTATTATTGTTATGATTAGTTTTCCCTTGTAGTCTACAAGGATTTTATTTAGTAGTGTCCAGTTAGATGTGATGTATTTTTGGTGAATGCATTGCACAGAAATACCCTGCTCTCCCCCATCCCAGTTCTGGGGATGTCCGAAGGGGAAGACGGGGAAGAATGATCTCTAGTTTGCTCAAGAGAGAAACATTTATCCACAAAATAGCAATTTCTTAAGAAAAAGTTTGTAAACAGTGTAAGTGTTTTGTTTTGGTTTACTTGGTTCTTTTGCCCTGCAGTGTGTTTAATTTTGTTAAAAGCAGCCTAATGGACTGTAAGAAAGCGAAAATGTGCAATTGCAGAGCAGCTAATCAGACTCCATCACAGTGACACTGACTTCAAGTCAGGCAGACTAGGGCTGTGTGCCTTTTTTTTATGGCATTTGTCATATCTGTCTGTCCTCCGACACTTATTAGAGACTTGTGTACGACTCTGCCACTGACTGAGATTATCTTCCAGAAAGAAGGTTCATGTTGCAGGCCTTAACTCATATTAATTCTTCAGCAAGCACTTTTTCAGGTACTGTGACAGCTTTTAGGCAAGTATTTACTAACTCCAAGGTAATTACTCTGCGTGTATTTAAACTTGTTGCAATTGCAGACTGAACAGGAAAGAGAAGTCAGTGAGATATCAACATTTCTATTGTAAGTTTTCCAAGCAATTTAAACAGCATTAGAAAAAAAAAAAAAAAAAGTAAAAAAGTATTTGTTATAATGTCTGTGCAGCAGTGTTAAGCACCTACACAAGAGAAAAGCACAGCATAGGACTGCGTTTCTTGTATGACTATGTGTGTACATAACCTGTAATTACCACAATGTGGTTTTTCAGAAGTTGCTTTTAGAAATGCAGTCTTCTCCGTCTTGAATTTTATATTCCTTTCTAAAACCAAAATATTTTATTCTAGAAGTTGTTCCTCAGTGCAAAACTTGGTTATAGGAAAGAGTTAGATCTTGTACTGGTTTGATTTATTGTATCTGTAGATTGTCACACAAATAAGATGGGAACACATTTGCTCTATTATATTCTCTCTGGTTTATAATTCTAGATAAAATCTAGTTAGTGGGGCAGAAATTTCCTGTATAGGCAGAAGGGATTTAAGGAAAATCTCTGGCTTCATTGTGACAGTGTGCTCACAGCTGGGCTGGCAGTGGGACAAGCAGCTGTGCCAGCCAGCCTCGATGTATCTGTTTGGGTGAACTTGCACTTTTGACTGCAGATCTTGTGTTCCCTTCTCCCTTGAGGAGTCTGACTCCAAGGCTCTAGTCACAGCTTTTTACCTCCTTGATGTTGCTTAATGGATGGAGTTTTTTGTTTTGTTTCTGGTGATTCTGACAGCACCAGTAGGTACATGATATATTTTTTTTCTCTTTTAATATGCTATATTTTATAGGAATGTAGAAAGTGGTGGTGGAAGCAGTGATCAGTTCTTCTAAAAAGTATTTGAATGCCATTGTTTGAGTGAAATATTGCTGATCCAGTACAGTAATTGATAGATGTTCCAATGCCTGTCAGAAAATTGCAGCTGTATAGAATGATGGCCTGGGAAATATGTCAGAGATGTCATTGGGTCTATAAATACGCCAAGTGGATAAATATAAAGGAAATATAAGGATGATTGAAGCTGAAAGATAATGTTTGTGCAAGAATGAATAGGTTTAAGTTGGTGCAGTATGAATCTAGACTGAAAACCAAAGGAAAATTCTTACACATTAGAAAAATCAGGTTCTGTATCTTGGAGCTTAAGATGGCTTTAAGACCTCAGCTGGCCAGCAAAATATGACAGTACAGGTGGCTCAGATGAGCTGCCTTTTGCCTTCTGCAGTTACTGACCTGATATTCCAAAGAAATATCCCCCATGTGAGTAGAGACTCCAGCTGTTGGTGCCCTGCGAGCTTTCTGCTAAGGCAGCTGTTTGGCAAAAGTAGGAGTAGAAAAATGGATGTTTCAGAGCAAATGTAGGTGTCTGAAAGCTGACCTGAACTACCTGGCAGGAGCAGGAGCAGGAGCAGGAGCAGGAGCAGGAGCAGGAGCAGGAGCAGCAGTGTCAGGGAAGAGCCAGCTGCAGGAGCACGAGGTGTTTGTAGACTGTGATAATTCATGCACGGCTGCTCTTCCGTGCACCAGTGGCTGCGTGCAGGTGCTCCTGCTGCAGTCTGGCTGAACCTGTGAATGTGAGGCTCCCTGCAGGAGTCACTTGTCCCCACAATCTAGATGTTACCCCAAAGAAATAACATTTTCAAGAGCACTTAAGAGAGAATCTAAGATGACTGGTTTTCAGTTTGAAAGTGACTTCAACTTTGTTTTGCAAATGTGAAGATATTAAGGTCTTTTACAAAGGTATTTATGTGCCTAAATATGTTTTTAATCGTGTGTTAGGATCTCTTTTCTGTTTTATTCAAGGGAAGAAAATCTCTAAGCCTCAATGGGAAGGGCATTTGGCAAATGAAAAATAGAGACAGCTGGTTTTTCAGCTTAAAATATTCTTGAAAGTTAGTTATATGCAGTGCACAGCTGCAGAATAAAAGAGAGAACAACAGTTTGCAATGGACAACTGTTTCCCTTTGAGGGAACAGAGTTGCTGCTGCTGACAATGTTCTATGGTATTACAAGCTGCTGAATTCTTCACAAATGTGTCTGGAGAAAAAAAAACTTTACTTTTATCTGCCTACTTGGTTGAGGTAATGGTTTTATAGCAAAGTAGGAAGTACTTTTGCATTGATGCCGGGGTATTTACTGATCCTTTGTAAAGCTACTCTGAAATGTAAATACCTGTTTCTGCTGCTGCTGTTGCCAGCTTAAGCAGCAATACAGTCCCTTGTTTCACACAGCTTTCAGACCATATTTGAATTAATGGACTGAGGAAGCAGCAGGATGCGATTGTTATTCTGTACAGGATTTCAGGGAAAAGGACTGCTTCTGGTAAGTGTGATGAGTGGAACAGCTGACTGGGAAGATCTGCAGCCAGAGTTCCACAAAATACTGAAAATACTTTGCCAGAGCCTTGCAGCTCCTCAGAAAAGCCATATTTCCCCTTCTTGGAATGTTCTGGAAAGGGGAGGATTTAGATCAGAAGCATACTGTAGAGTGCTTTCTTCTGCTGTTCACTGGCTCAGCCGTGTTTCAAAGAACCTTAGCAATCGGATTAATGAATTTGGTTAGAGTGATGCAGGTGCCATCTACTCACTCAACACCAGCCTTAGGCTGCCTGGCATCTGCATGCCATCGTAAGGGGACTTGTCTTTCTTTCTCATACTTTAAATCCCCCTCACAATCCTGCCACCAAGGTAACAGTAAAATAGATGTATGGCTAGAGGAAAAAGAGGTGATAGCTGGACTTCCCAGTTTTGAAATCATGTACTGGCAAAATTAAATAATTTTTTTTAAAAAAATTGATGATACTGAGTTTAGCAGAGTCAGCATCCCAAAGCTTGCAGTGAAATCATAGTTTTCATCTCAGGTCAGCAGCAATTCTGCTTCAGTGGGGTTTGGAGCAGAGACTGGAAAATTGTGCTGCTAAACTTTGGCACCTTTTCACCATCTCTTAGGTTAATTTTCCTACTGATCTTATTCACTACCTGAAATTCTGACCCTCAAGTATAAATCACAGCAGAAGCGTGTCGTTTTCTCTTTTCCCTTCACTGTATTGAGCTTTGTGAGCATATTACACTGTGTTTCACACATTTATGACTATTTCCTCTGTAATAATGCCACTGCAAAAAATGGAATTTTTCATGGAGGATTCCAGCACAGCAGCCATGGTCTTGTTAATTGTGAGGTCACTTGGAAGTTTTTGCCTCAGTTTAGCAGGCTGTGTGGGCAAATAAAATGCAAGTCCATTCAACCCAGAGCTTTCCCCACCTTACTGTCAATGTAACTGTATTCCTAAATGAATGAATTCACAATGCAGTTTCATCTAACAAAAATAAAAATCTGCATAGGTAGCAGGATTTTTTTACTTTCCTTCCGAAATGCTGATATATTATGTATTTTTCTTGTAATTTGAAAACATTTCCTTTTTGTTGGGTCCCATGCACCTTTGCTTTTATGACTTGCTAAAAAGATAAAAACTTTCAATACAGTATCCTGTGTTTCTGGTAGAAATAGCTTGTAGTGTTTTCTAGAGATTTTATTGGATTTACGTGTGAGATGCAATAATACTTACTTCATGACTTGTAATTTCTCAGAGTAGGACATTTTGGGGGGGAACCCTATTTCGTGTGGGTAGCACGTTATCCAAAGACTTTGTAAGTTGAAGCTGTAGTAGTGTTCATTCATTTCCCTCGTGTACAAGCCTTGGTTCAAAATTCATTTACCTCTCACCTAAAGGTGATTTCCATACCCCTGGCTCTGTTAAGGATAAGGATGTTTTCTATATTGATTTGTATTTACTTTTTAGAGATGTATATGCTTTGGACAGTGCACGGACAGACAGTTGATGTATTTTAGCTGTGCCTGGGGGTTTCTCTGCCCTCTGAGGTGTGTGTGTGCCCCGGGTTGCCCTGCTCTGGGTCATGGCTGCACTGGGTCAGTTCTCACCGAGCACACGGTGCCTGCTCTGCTGCCTCACCCATTTGCAGGGCTTAAGAGTTGCTCAAGGTGTGAAGGAAGGTGCCCAGGTGGAGCCAAGAGTGAAAAATGAGAGCTCTTCTTTCCACATCAATGGTTTATAAAAGTTAAATAGCCTAAAGAGAAGTAAAAAGTTGTGACTCCAGCTCACAGCTTTGCTCTGAGCAATCCTACTGATTTGAAACAAACCATAAAAAAAAAAAAATTAAAAATCAACAAATCTAGGTTATAACATTATTTTATTTTATTTCCATTTTCTAGACTATCCTACAAAACTAATTTGCTTGCTGACACATCTAGTTTGCTGTAGTGGAAAAGAATACCGACCTTCCTTTTGCTCTGTTTTTGTTTTTCAAAATAATTTATGCCACAGTCGTAAGGTCTGATGAGGGAAACATTGTATTACTCAATACTGTTAAGGTCTAATTCAGAGTAAGATAAAGTGTCTCAAACCTGGAAGGAAAAAGATCTTTGATGGGAGAATGTTCTCTGAGATTTATTGGGAACTATTAAATTCTTGGAGGCACCTTAAAGTTTGTGGAAAGGAGGTGAAACAAGAAGAAAGAAAACAAGTGCACTTTGATCATCTGAAGCACAGGTGTCACTGAGGTGTCTCGCGGGGCACAGGCCACAGTAGCTCTTTCAGTCTTCCGTGAAGTCTTAACAAGTTGCACGTTCATCTAAACCACTTTGCCTAGATTTAAACAATGGTTTGTGTTTATGAAGGTCATAGAATGGATTTTTCTCCTTTTTGCTCCCTTTTTGTCCCATGCTGTTCTGTGTGTGGGGTGCTGCAGTGGTGGTGAGCTGGCCTGAGGGCCGCGTGTTGCTGCCAGTGCTGCACGAGGTACCCTCCTGGTGGTTCTGGTTTACATCTGTGCACAGGCAATTCATTTGTCTGAATGGCTCTGAGAGAGCGATTACACTCCATGAGTTTAATATTTCCATATATGGGGCCCTTTGGCACCATTCTCACATTACATTCATAACAATTAATTGCAGTGTATCACCATATACAAATGAGGGCAAACAGCAGCTTTAATTTTTCTGCTCTCGCTGTAGGTGATTCTGGGTTGTGTGCACATCGTACGCTTTTGTTCTAATATGCTATTTTTTATTGCTGGTGATAGCTGCTAATGATTCTTTTTATCACAGCCCTGTCTGCTTTAAATCTCATGGATGAGTCATATTGTTCATCCCCAGCATTAACGATTTAAGGCCACCTTTGTTGTGGGTGGTTATAGTAGTTAAGGTTCTAATGTATTCATAGTAGTAAAGGATTTGAACCCTTAACAGTGTTCAAACAGATAAGCAATGAAGTAATTTTCCCATTGTTTCCTATGTATCTGAAGTCATAAATTCATGGCTTGCATCTAAAATTACCAAAGATGCTCAGACTCTGAGGAAAATGATGTCTTGCCATTAATTTTTGCTGCTACTTGGTTGTTTACATTATTAGCTAATGGCTTCTAAGCAGACTCTATTTCCATAAGCAAGGTAGGATAGGCATGGAAAAAAGCCATGATTGCAGTTGCGTGACTGCAAATGTCTGGGAAATCATTTGTTATACTGCCTGTGGGGTCATAAACACAAGTTGGTCTGATGGTGTCAGGACAGGTGTGCCCACACCCACGGTCAAATAGAAGTGGCACCATTTGAACTGTTACAGCTCCAGGTAAGAGAGGCATTTCCTTGGTGCCTTGATACGGCAGCTCTGTAGCTTTCACATCTCAACAAATAACTCCTCTCAGTATCTCACTTCAAAAGCCTGGCATTTCCGACACAGCACACTGCAGAGCTTTGTCTGAGTCACAATGCTTCCCCATCAGGCCTGGCTTAGTATTGATTAGCTTGAACAAATCATCCTCAGGTGTCAAGAAAGCATTTTAGCTTAGAGGAAAACAGAGCTCTTCTGCTCTGATCTGCTGATTGGGGCTTGATGTCATAAACAGGCTGACAATTACCAGTGTATTTCCATAGGACTGCTCGTACAGTGCACCAGCCTCAAGGAGTTTGGCAAAGGCATCTGGTAGGTGACTTGAGAGAGCACTCAGATTTGAGTACTGAGGTGTCTTGTCCTTCAAGGAGCCTTTTTATGAATCTGAAAACACTATATGGCAAAATATTCACCTCAGGTGTCTGTGTTTACTCACGAGCTTTAAATAATATGTTTCCATGGAATCACAAAATGCTTTGATAGAAATTTTCCAGTTAACAAAAAGAAACGAGAAAATGTAGTTTCTCTAGCACTTACACATACCTGAACTTTTGTCCCTGTAACGTTTAACACCACATAGCACATAAATGCAGAGCAAGCTGTCCTGTGTGTGTGCATGGTTTGCACACTGTGACAGCAAGCAAATGTGCAGCAGCTTTTAGAAGAAACCACAACACTATAGTTGAGTTAGAAAATTTTTAGAGGGAGTTAGCATTGAAAAAAGGAAAGATGTGCCTGGGTCAGTTCCCTGCTATACATCTTGCAGGCATGGGGAATTCCACAGTAACAGGAGTATTTTTGTGGACTGTCATTCGGTATTTCCTCCCTTGACTCATAAGAGATGTTGGACAAAGGCTGTGTTTTCTGATAAAATTCACTGCAATAGTCTTAAAAGCTTTCAAGTATGTACCCCTGTGAAATTGAATGGAAAAACAAAAAGGAGGGGTGCTACTCTTCTTCCTCACTACATAGGGCAGATCTATGTAGCTGAGAACAACTTCTTTTAAATAAAACCCTTTTAAGCATCCCACTTGTGGATTGCTTATCTGCAGCTGGATCTGAGGCATAAAGGCACTTCCATGCCTGGTTTCCTAGAGAAAGGACTCAGAAAAATTTGGAAGAGCATTAGATGTCTTGGTGTCAAACTTGTGATGGTGAAGGAAGCTGGGTTGAGAGAATCCTGAGAAATACTTGCCCGTAAGACAGCAAATTCCACAAAAATGGATAAAATGATGATGAAAACTTTGTGCTCCTTTACTGTCTTCTGAGCCTGTA
Source organism: Platysteira castanea (assembly GCA_013397175.1). NCBI lineage: Eukaryota > Metazoa > Chordata > Aves > Passeriformes > Platysteira > Platysteira castanea. The sequence goes on from VYXC01002874.1 coordinate 449,022, forward strand.
ACACAGAACTGCTGGAAATGAGGCTCAGTAATGCAGCCACTTATACCATGAGCAAAAAAAAGCACAGAGTAACTGGAGTAAGTTCAAGTAATTCTCTTTCTACATCCTAAGTTATTTAAAATGAAGCAACATAAGAAAGTGTAGAGCAAATATAGTTGTTATTGTCAAAATTGGATTCCTAAAGACAGGTGGATTTCTAAAGAAATGTAGATGTCCAAATCAACACAGAGGGAAAACCAGCATCTTTCTAAAAGGTCTGAGTCCTTCATCTCTGAATCTCTCAAGTTCTTTCCTGCAAAACTCAGTCCAGCTATCTAGGCAGCTAAGTATGGATGTAAATAAATATGTCAGCTTTCTTGTCATTGGAGATGTATAGTTCACAGCCTTTAAAACCTTCAGTTAATACAGTAAAATCTTGGTGTCATTACCTGTACTCTGCTTCTGCTTGTTTGTTTTCTGACTGCAGTAGAACTAAATTACTTGAAACATTAGGGAATAAAGCTGTATTTTCTTTTCCACAAAATGATGTACATTCCTTGTCCTGAAGTTAAGGAAAGTAATTAGTTTTAGGAAATTGACAAAACCTTACAAAATTTTCTATGCCTTTAGAGAGCAGTAAACAGGATTGCATTTGAAACATTTTCTTGTAGCAGGCAAATGAAGGACAGCTTAATGATCTGTGGAAGGAATAAAGTAACATTTCGCATGAAAAATGTTTATTAAATGTCATATGTTCATAAGATGAGGGAGCTATTAGCAATTCATTTAATGTTTCTGTGAGTCTGGTTGTATTTTACAGACCCATAGTACCAAACACCCATTTGGAAATAACAGTGCAAAAATCCCTATAGTAATTTCTAAGAAACTCATAGGCTTATCCCATCTTAACAGACATTTTGTGTCACTTATTTAACCAGAACAGGATTGTTTCTCCCACAAAATACTGCAGTCAAGTGAAATCTTTTACACCTATGACAAGATAAATAATCTAATTCATACACATGGTTCCAAAAACTTTCCAGACCATATGTTTTGTAGGTAATGAATATGCTTTTGGGTCTTGACAATAAATATGATTCCACTTCCCTCTCCTGTTTAACTTTTTGAGACCTTCTTGCAACATAGCTGGGAAAGGACCAGTTTTGCCAGTGTAGAGGTTGGCATTTCCAAAGGACTCTGTGTCACTAATCATGCCAATTGCTTCTGAAATTCAGTGGAAGTGCTTAATGACTGAAAAAATATAAGCTCAACGTAGATAAATGCATTTAAACCCGTTTGCCAGCATTCCTGCAGATAAAGGCAGGTCCATCATCAGAGGCAGCATGGTGCCACCATGCAAACCCAGAGCAGACTTTGAGAGGCTGGACCAGGACTCCATGCAGGACAAGTCTGGGCTCCGCAGGAACCCTTGTGTTAATGAAATGACACAGATGGATAGAAGAATATATTCCTGCACAGCCCAGTTCTCCCAGTGGTTCCTCAGTTGTGACAGTGCTGCAATCACCTCCCATGCAGTTGAGACTGTGGGACAAATGCAGTCATTGTCATATCTGCTGTGGAAGCCCAGGAAAAGAATTCAAAATTGTAGAAGTAGGTCACAGTGCTACATCAGTGTTTTGTCTTTGTGTAGTCCTTAGCACAATCAGAAAACCTGGTCTGTGGGGTTGGTCTTTTAGATGGGAGTGTAAATTGAGCGTGGTGAGTGGAGCCAGGAAAGGCAAAGGGTGGGGAAAAAAACTTTACAGGAGATGAGAGGCTTCAGTAAGGAACAGGAACTTAAAAGAAAAATGACAGTTTTTGCAGTTACAATGATAACACTGGTTTACTGATCTGTCAAAACTGCATAATATTAGGGAAATCTCGATTTTTCTGGGAATATTTATCAGACTCATTGGTTATAGTAGCTTATGCTAATGTCAGTAATCAAGTAACCAGACTGTAATGTGCAGTGTTTACTGCAGTCTCCTTGTGCCGGCAGAGGTTGATCTCACAGTGATCACACAGGTTTATCACTTTCAACATATATTTAGAGCAAGCCTCATAAATAACCTTGTCACCATCAGCTCTGAGGTCTGTCAGGCAGCTTCATTTACATTTGATGGAGTTACTGGTTTTCATAGAAACAGCATTACATTTTTGGCAAATAAAACAAGAAAGCATCTCCTAGTTGTCTGAGCAGAGGCAAAGTGTTCTGTGTGGACATCCTGTTGGCTTGCTGGTACTCCGGGATGAATTAAAGTCCTTATATGTGTTGAACGGTTGTGTTGATTTATGAATGCTAAGAAAATCAGCAAAAATACATCTCCATAAAGCAGCAGCATCTAACATCTACCTGCTCTCTCATCTCATTGCTGAAAACAATGGGTTATCTAGAGAAAAATTACACTGCTGCATGTTTACCTGATGATAAACATTTTGGCCTGAATCTGATAAGACTCTTAAATGCATTCTTCAGGTGTTTAATAAGCTTAATAGTACGATATCAATAGGCTACTCACTGATTTGAAATTAGACATGTTTATTTCTTCTGCTGAATTTATAGCTATAGTAGTAAAGATTAATCAGTGCTGATTTACAATATTGTGAACATCAGCAGAGATTGCTTGTGTTGCTTGTGAGACTAAGTTCTTTTCATTAATATCCAACATAGTGCCTCAAAGAGAAGTAACAGTTTATTAGCTGCAGAGATAATTTGAGGTCTTTAAAATGATAGAAAAGAGGCAAGCTTAATCCTCTGAGTCTGCATGCTGCAGGTGAGGTAAATAGTTGAAATTTCCAAGTTGTTTTGAACCTGAGCATGGGCGTATTGCTATTATTTATTTGCAGAAGTTAGAAATAATCTTTCCACTTTTGCAAGGAAAATCACAGCCACAGGCTTTAGTCATTCAGAGAGAAAGGAAATCAACAGTTTATTCCATTATTCAGCACTGTGTATAATTTATATAACTAGAGGTTTTGATGGATGTTTTTCAAGTTTTCCTTTGTTATGGAATTGATAGTGGGTGAGGGGATCCTGTCCTGAGGCTATGTTATAATCTCTGCAGAGCCATACAAATACTCACAGCAAGCCTAGGGGTTTTTTTCTTCCTTTGTATTTTTTTTCCTTTACAAATAAATGGATAAAGCAATTAACCTTTACATTTTGTCTTCAATATTTACTTTTGCACACTGAGGACTTGAATTTGGTTTAGAGTAAAATTAACTGTATCTATGCAAATCGGGAATGTAAATGTTCTCTCATTGTTTACACTAAGGATATAGCAGATTGTGAACATTTTTTATAGATTTATGGCCTTCTTTCTTTCTAAGTTATCATTTCTTTAACTGTGGTTTATAATTTCATCAAAACCAGACCAAGTATCTTATAAGGGATGTGTGTATGTATGATTTTCATTATTGTGCCTAGACATAGATGGGGCAGATTACCAAATAATTCTGTATACTTTCTATTACACCACTTAACATGTACTGAAGAGCTTACCTGTTGCCAGGGAAATTTTTAATCTGGAAAAATTTTAGTTGTCCTCCTTATCAGAGGGGGTAAAAGGAAGGTCCAGGTATTAGGTGATTCAAGATCATTCTCAGGATTTAGTTTGATCCATTTTAAAATGTCTCAGAGAGGGAATTTTCTGTCACGTATTCAGTGAAGATATTTTTTAAAAAACAGTAGTTGAACTATTTTGATTTTATGTCTCTGATTCCCCTGAACAGTCTGAATCAGTTTTCCTTTAGGCTGATAACCATGTGCTGCCAAACATCACAAAGCACAATGGATAAGTGAGCAGCAGTTTGTATTTTTAGGTAGTATCCTAATCAAGCTGCTTTATGAATGGAAGGATTTTTCTTTATTTCAGACCAAGTTTTATTGGTCTAATACTTAAGAGTTAAACTTACTCCTATTCCTTCCAGACAGGTCATCTGTTCAGAGTACTTGAGCTGTCCCAAGGTAGCTTGCAGCATATTACCGTGTTGCATTTTGTGTTCAAGACAATAATCTACCAAGGACAATTTTACAACTCTTATGAGTTTATTGGAAGCAATAAATTTCATTTGCAGAAGAAAATACTTTGCTGTTGCACTGATTTCCTAAACCTGTCTTCTTCATGCCAAAGTCAACTTGTCCTTAGAAAAGATTAAAATGTCCATAGAGGTCTACAATGGGTACTTTCATATCCAAGATTTTTCAGTTAGATTTACGTGTTGAGTTTATATTTCTGTTCATGGAGTTAATATGACTAAGAAAAGAGCTGCAGCAAACCACAATCCACACACGAGGCAGTATGTTTTTTTGTGGTGCACTAATAAATTAATCCATTAGCGACTGCAAATTTATCTTCTTGTCCTTGTTATCAAGTATTCACAGGTGTGTGTGTATTTAGACAGTATAAATGAAAAGGGCTTTAATACTAGCAACACATTACCATAGTGCAAGGACCATAAGGCAGAGTATTTTTCCGACATCAACATGAAAATACAGAAATACTGATAAAATAAAAAATAAAAGTGAATAATCTTCCTATCTGAAAAATATATTAGCTTCTAAGAACATAATACCGGAGCAAAAGAAGAAACCACAATAACAAAAATAAAATTCTGTGGCATTATTCGGTTAATGACCCCATCTTGTGGAGAAGCGCCCACGCTTCAGCACATTTATGGCTCTCATATGCATTTTTTTTAACTGAGTCCATTTCTTGATGGTGAATTACTTGGCATTGCGCTTGCTGTGTCCAGGGAAGTGCTCTGCAGGCAATCCATCAGTTGTACACCACGGCTGTAGAGCAATAGAACAGTCCTTTGTCACACCGTGGCTTGCCGGGGTCAATACTTCACATTTTAGTGTTTGGCTCCGTCTCAGGTCACCACCACAGCTCACAGCCCCCACCACCCCTGCTGGTTGTTCCCTGCTGCCGTGTGTGTCTGTCACATGGACCTGCTTGGAGAGTTTCTTGCTGTTGTTAAGAGGGGGCAAACCCATCTCAAAGCTGGAGCTTGCAGAGTCGCTGGTTTGCACCACAGCGGTGCCTTCGCTGGGCTGAGGCCAGGTCACCAAGGGGCAGCCCAGTGATGGTCAGAACCAGTGCCAGCGTGTGCTGTGTCTGCCAGTTACCACCTCCTCGTTTTCTATTCCCCCATAGCTGCTCACAGAGCTTGTTGAACTACGCTTAATGATTGGCAGCTTGGATATTTTATTGTAAAGGTTTATCCCACTGGACATCCTTTCATCGTAATCCAGGGAAATCAGCTTTGTCAGCAATATATGTTATGCTGGTTGCTGAAGTTGTTTTTCAGACACGTGAAATATTTGAAATAAATAACCTGACATGTTTCCACCCTCTACAGTTGAACATGTTTTCCAGGAAGGCTCTGTATGCCCTTGATTCTTACTTATGTATAAGCCACTCAAATATGAACTGAAATGCTTTTTTCATCTTTTTAAAGGAAAGGTAAATTTTGTGTGCACTTTTTGAGGAAGTGGTTTTTAACCATGTTGGTGAACTCAAAGGGAGAATTGCAGGCTGAATATGGAAAACATGTAGTGAAGGTGTATAACCAGGTTAGGAAAGAAGGATTGTTTTTTTCAGCTGTTCTACACAGACTTAGATGATATTGCATGATCTTCCTCCATGTGTCAATATCCTTTTTCCCTTGGAGGCCAGATTATGGTGCTTTGATCTCTGCTATCATTTTTTAAAGTAAGGAATTTTCAACTGCATTTTGATCTAACTTACAGAAGGATGCAAAGGGGTGAATTGCACGTAGATAATATTTGCAGATTCCACAGGTACGGAAAATTAGATGGGGAAAAAACCAAACTACAAATCTCTGTAAATATAGTATGTTTGATGCACTTTTGATATATCTGATCTCATTCTCTTATAAAAATTTACATTCCTCTGTGAAATGTTCTAGGGGTGTTTGTACATGATATTTGTACATGAATGGAAGAATGCGGATTAGAAGATGGTTATGTGGAATCGATATATGTATGATTTTGAGTTATGTATTTTCAAAAGGAAAGATTCATTTGGGTGTCACTAAACTTGCATAATGTGCCTTCCCTAACACCATGGTAATAAGGTATTTATACCATATACCATCATCTTGTGTTCTTTGCTTTTGAAGTGCATATTGTGCCTTCTGTGTGAAAATAAATATGGAGTTTAGCAACTGTTCTATAGATTTGTATGCTAAGTGAACTGAGCAAGCTGATGCTCAATGCTTTTTCCTGGGTATATTGAAAGGGTTCAAAAGGTGAGCAGTTTCCAGCATTTTCAACAGAACCCCAAATATTCCACGATCCCATCACAGGTACCAGAGTTGGCAGTAAAATGAAATGTTTAACTGTTGGGTTATGTTGGAAAATATTTTAGTTTTGCTGTGTAGTTCGTACAGGGCTCTAATTTGTCATGTGAAAAAAGGGTCCTGAAATGTTCAGAAGTCCACGTGGTAATTCAGTCAATATTCTAAAAGCATTAAAATTTTTGCTTGACTTCAAGGTGTCTTGAAATTATTACGTCCTGCTTGTCTGATGGCCAGCTTGGGACCACGGCTGCTCTTTCCTGCAGTCAGATTTGCTGTTGTGCAGCAGAGAGCAGATAGGAGTCACGTTGGGTGCAAGTGTGGCTGCTGTGCTGTGCTGAGAGCTGCCCAGCTCAGTGAAAGCCTTCCATTCATGTCCTTAGGTTTTGATCCCTGTCAGAGAATATGAAAGGAAGAACCTTGTCTAACTAAGGACAGCAGTTAGCATGTCGAGAGGGGAGTTTCAGGAGGATGGGAAAGTGAAATCCCTTTAGGTAGCTGGCTGAACATAAAGTCAAATATAAAGGCATTCATGTCCTTCCCCAAATACACGTCCCTTCATGTGACAGCTGAGTGCCCTAAATTCCCACCCTAGGATTGCCTTTGAGGGGCAGGGTTGTGCCTTTGTGGGCCCTGGCCCCACACTGTTCTGCAGCACCGCCATATCAAGGTTATATTTATATTTTACTCTGTCTCTAACATTTCTATCTCTTTTCTCTTTTTTCTTTTACATGCTTTCATGAGTATAGCAGACCATTTAGGAATTGAATTCATGGGTAAGTTTTAATTTCTCTTCCTTTCAATTGATTAATATTTATCTTTGTTCCTTAGTCCAAAGAACACGGAAGTTAATGGGAAGACTCCCGTGACCTCCACCACTGGGTTTTGGATTGGGTTCCTATTATACTTACAGATTACACTTGAAATTATATGAAGGTTTAATTTTTCTCTTGTCCACTGCCATGGGGCCTAAAAACTACATAATGATGTTTTAGTATTTCATTGGTATTTAATGAAACATATCATAAAGGTTGTGACCATATCATCTTGAGGAATAGTATTTTATATGTGATTTTAGGGTAGAGTTACTGACTTCTTCATGTAAAGGAAAGTAAATTTTAAATTAGAATTTTTGGGGTTTTTTAAAGAATTTAAAGAATTTGGAGTTAATTACAATATTGAATTTAACTAGGTTTAATAGGAAACATCTTATTAAAGATAATTCTCTCAGGTCAGAGAAATACTTTTAAGAAAAGAGTCAAAGATCCATCATTCTGTGGAAAAAGTCAAATTGGTTACAAAAAAGCTAAAAAAGGAGCAAATAATTGCTTCTTACCATTTTGGAAAGGAAAAGATGACTGTTGGCTCAGCTGCAGCTCTGTGATATGTTCATAACCTCGTAAAATGAGAGGTTTAACAGATCACCACTTCACCTCTTAGCTGGTGATCTTCAGACTTGAGGAAGCTGAGATCCATCCTTAACAGGTAGTGGTCTGGTGCATCCTATGTGCTTGCATAAACCATTAAATATGACTGAAAACACTATAATAAAAAGCATGCAAATTCCTACTGAAGTCATAAAACAGTTACCTTTAATGTGTTCTTTCCCTATGTTAAGTTTTACTTGATTTTTTTATTTTAGATTTGAAAAGTGAGAGAGCCTGATAACCTATCGATTTTAAGTGGCAGTGCAGGTATTTTGTTGACCAGTTAAGTATAAATTGCCAATAAACCACTATGGTGATGAATATTGACTGCATGTCAGGCTGCAGTAACAAGAGGATAGCCAGCAGGCTGAGGGATTTTCTCCTGCTGCTTTTGGGCTTGTGCCATGCCTAGATCACTGTTCTCTCTGGAGAACTGGCTTGTGAGGTCCGGAAGTTTTGTGTTTCACTTCACTTTGTATGAGGCTTGAAAAGTGCCAGTGGAATCGATGCAAGTGTCTCCACAGACTGAGTGGACAAGCATAGCTGGGAAATGGTTACTTGAGAGGCTCTGTGTATATCCTGCTTTTCTGCTCAGCCTTAACTGTGAGCAGCAGTCTTGAGGCATACAAGCTGAAGGACAAGCATATACATAAAAGAGGATAAGGACCATAGATACATAGGATTCTTTGAGTGAACCTTTCCATAAGAAGCAGGAACCTGTTACCCAGGAGGCAAAGCTGAATTATTTTCATTTTATTTTGAGATTTTCAGTTTCCTCTCTTTTTTTTTTTAAGACATTCTCTTTAAGACGTGAACTAAAGCCAATCCTTGAAGTCTTGGCTCAGAGTAGTCCTCTCATATGAGTAGCTTTCGGATTTTTTTATTTAATATTGGAACAGATCCTGATGGCATAAAAATTAATGAAATCTTGTGTCTCAAGCCTGAAAATATTGTGACAGCAGTGTAAAACGAGGCTTGAAGTTGTTTTCTGTGGGCTAGAAAAAAGCAAGTTCCAGAATCGTATGCAAAAGTGAAATGATTGTGCTTCTTAAATCTTCCTCTAGTCTTCATGAAGATTTACTAAGGAAATGTAAGCATGCATGGAATCATTGCTGTACATGTAGCAAAGTAGAAAACCCCACCCAGTGCACAGAGAGTTCAAGTGACAGTACACTCATCAAACTGGGGGCACTCCTGTAAAGCTTCTCCAATGAGTTTACTTCTGTACTGCAGAAAATAATGGAAATTAGTGCAAAGAGTGTTTTCTGGATAGAAAATACCACAATGCATAGGTGGTGCAGCTTTTTTTGTACGTAATTCAGGGAACACTCTTTCTAATGTTTTCATTGCATTTGTGGGCTCAGTTGCCTTAGAAATTCCATTTTCATCATCGTCTTGCAGAAATTTTGTTTGAAAATTATGTAAACCGTGTAACTTGGGTTGCCAGGGCAAGCTGAATTCCTTCCACAGTAGAAAAAGCTGAAACCTCATCCCAGTAGGAACATGTGTCTATAGAGGTGTCCCGGGGGACGGATGAAATGGGCCCTAACTACACATCTACTTTAGTGTACCTTTGCCAAGGAAGGTAGATAAGTGTAGTCATTTCCTTTTTTTTTTTTTTTTTTGCAAGACTCTCAAGGGTCAGTGAGGAGTATAAGCACACTCAGTTCTTTTACTGTCCTATTAGGGATCTGTGGTCCATGAGTTTGTGTATCCTGTTGTGAACCAGTTGATACTGTTTTCCCCCACAAGCTCCTGTGGCAGATCATTCCAGTGCTCAGTAGAGGCTGGGTCTGTTGCTTTTCCATTACCTGTTGAAATCTGCTTCCTACCGGATCCTTCTCTCACAAACAGTACTTTGAGAACAAGAATTATGCATTCAGCTTATGTACCACACTGAATTTTGTGTTAACCTTGCTCATGGTCTCACATCCGCTTCCCTATCTGGGTGTCGTCAGGTTTGCGTTCCATACAACATTCGATACTGTGAATTCCAAAACATGAACACCTGATACTTTAATATTGCTCCTGACATTGATTTACACTGTCTGTTTCTTTGTATGGATAGCAGAGATAAAGGCAGGCATGTTGATGTGGCATATCTATTTTAAAATTTTGCAAATGTAGCAATTAATGTATGGTTCTGATGTATTCACATGCAGCACCTCCTGAATTAAATGAAAGCCAAGTATGTGGTCAAGGGACACTATGTCCTTAAATGTGGATTGAAATAATATTATCAGTGGTCCAGCTTTATAACATTTCTGGTGATAAGGAAATGGCTTATACTTTCTAGTACATCAAATAAAAAAAAAAATTCTTGTGTCTGATTGTCACTCGATTCAATATCCATCTCTGATGCAATCTCCTGGACAGACTTTGGGCAAGCTCTTTTAATCTGTCCGCACTTCAGATTCTCAGTTGCGGGAAGTTTTTTCAGGCTTTCTGCGTTTCGATTCCTCAGCTCTCTGGCGGATATCTTTCAGTAACACAGAAACTATTTCTTCCTTGCGAGAGGGTGCAGACTTGGCTGTGTCCTCTCCTCGTACGGGAGCAGAGCGGTGTGAGGAGAGCACCATGCAGCTCACCCGGGAGTGCAGTGCACCCGCTCTGCTTGGGTGCCCAGTGTCTCACCAGCGAGGATGCACGCAATTTTATTCACATTTCCGACACAAAAGTAAGGAAAAGTTGCCACAATGTTCCTACAAACTGGAAATCTAGGAGTTGTATTAACAATTTCATGTCAGTGGAAAGCAACGTGGCTGTTGGTAATGCTTATGTGAGCAAGAGAGATTGCTAAAGAAAGAAAAAGAAAGATTGCAAGAAGTAGCTTTCATACAGTGAAAAAATTAAGTGATGTATCATTAGCATTAGAGACCATGGCGGGGAATACAGGTATCTACAGCTTGTTACCATTTTTTGACACAAGTGGCTAATTGCACTTCAGGGCTGAATGGTTTGCTCTTCTGATGGAAAATTTGTTGATGCGGACAAATATCTGTGACAGCAAACGTGGTCACTTTGGAGCAACAGGTAGCAGCTGAAAGCTGTTGTGGAGACTGGCCTCTGGTGCATGTTCTCCCAGCTGCAGAGTGAAATCGTTACCTCAGAGTCGTCTTCGGATGTTCTGAGCTGCAAGTCAGTGCCCAAGACAAGGAGTTGCCTTTTTAACTCACTTCTCACACTGAGGATGACTAGAGTTAAGGTGTGCTAAGGCGTGAAACACAAAGGTGAGTGTTGGAATAACCTGATACAACACATGAACAAAGATGACTATTTCAGCAACTTGCCTACACCACCTACTCTGATGATCCAGAATTATGATCTTTTATTGTGTAACAGTGATTTATGGTGGATACAGCTAGAAATAAAGTGCTCCAATAAAGTGTAACAGCCAGGTTGCTGCAGTTTTGATGGAAATACAGACATAACATGAAGTAATCTTCATCCTTGGGCTGCTTACCAGTTAAACCAGTATCAATGGTGTAAACAATTTTGATGTGATAATCTCAATCTCCCCATGCGTTAATTACAGAAAACCAATGCAGCAGTTGCTATATTTAGTCACTACTTTTAATTTGTTTATACTTAGGGCTTAAACAGAAAATTAGTATTTTTCGTTAGAACTACTCATCTTTTCTGGAAAAATCAGAGGGAGCTTCACTGAAATCAATGGAGTATGAATGCTATATAATACCTTGTAAGTGCTGAATCATTAAATAGCATTTAATTGAGCAGAGTAATAAAGTAACTCAAGAATGGAATCCTATTAAACTTTATATATCTTCTTGCAATGACTACAGTGTGAAATGTATTCAGTTTTCTGTACTCTGAGCAGCTGTTAACACTGGAGAAGATGGTGCATGCTGTATTTTCACTGTGCCTATTCTCACTGCCTCCTCATTGTGCTAAGATGGTTGCATGCCTAAGACTCTGGGAGTACCTGATCCAGTTAACCAGATTGACTCTGTGACCTTGTGTCATGCACTGTGACCGATGCATTTTGATTTTTCCAAACTGCAAAAGCTGGTTTTGCTGATGGGCAGGATAAGCAATAGTGCAACAACTTCGTATTTTTCCTGTTTGCAAGAAATAAAAAGGCAAAGTTCATTAGTCCTTGCACAGCTCAAGCACTGGGAACCTGGACTCTTTCCTCTGAAACTCCATGTCTTGTAGCAGCAACCAGAAAATGATAATAAATAACTAGTGTGTGGATGGAGCATCCGTGCCTTAGTTACCATGTAGAAGCTCTTATCTGTTATAAAACCCTGTAATGCTCCAGTCCTTGCTGGAAGAGCGGATGAATGTTCAATTACATGAGCAAAACTGTATGTGTTCTAAAGAATATATGTTTAAAAAATAAAGAAATAAAGTTCAGTTTTCCCTATATTCCTTTTTAATAGTATAAAGCAGGTAGATCTTGTTCTGATAATGTGACACACTGACTGTTTCTATGCTCCTGTTTGCACATAATCTTGTTAGAGATTCTGATCATAATCATTCCCCAGAACTACGAAAGCATATCTGTCTAATAATTATATTGTTATTAATCATGAGCATTTAAAAGACTTCGTCTGTACTCTGTTGGTAAATTCCTGAAGAACTAAGAAGGGCTATTCTGGTAGGCATTGATACTTGGAATGTTTACTGCCGTCGTCATCACTCCTTGAATCCCTTTGTTCTTCACCCTGCCTCAAATTTTCGTTACCTCCTTCTGGATTTTATATTTTCAAACTCAGTTAAGATTTTTCTCTTGGGACCTTTCCCAAATTCACTAAAGGCTTTGCTCTTGGGGCCTCATCTTTCTGTTTGCCTTATGAAATACCTGTCCTTTCTAAGTATGTTGCAAAATAACAGTAGCATCCTGAGGCATGAAATGGCTTTAGATCCTCAGCACTTTCCATGGGATTCACTTAGCTTGGAAGAGGAGTCATTTATCATCTCTAGAGAAAAGAGACATGAGCACCAGAAGAGAGAGTTTTACAGGAACAGCTGATGCCTGAGTGCTGTACGAGTAAGGGATGGAGCAGCAGAGGTTCCTCAGGGGCTGCAGGAAGCTCTGCCAGTGGTTGTACCTGTTTAGGAAAACATGCCTCCTAAATGAAAGCCAGCGTGCATCTCGTGCATAAGTTGCTTCACACCTTTGCTCAGTTAAGGGCACATGGTTCTAGTTTAGTTGAGAGGGAAAGATTCTTACCTAAATGTTTTGCAACCTATCTACCACCTTGGTTTGCTGCCACCACCTTTACTTTTCTTGGTATGCCGTTTCTCCAGTTTATCTGCAGTTTATGTATTGGCGTTGAACTGGGTTGGATTACCTTGCATTATTTTTAAAAGGCAGGACTAAGATTTGCTGTGTGGTTAACTTATGTGTGTCATTAATTGCCAATGATGATAAAAGTAGTAGTTCTGTGAACTGAATGGATAGAATAATTTTATTATATGTAACTTTGGTGACTTTCCTCAGTGTTTGCTTTCTGACTGAACCTCCTGATCGTCTGTGATGAAATTTAGAGAGATTTAAAAAACAAAAACTGGTAACAAGGTGTACTGACAAGTTTAGAAAGCCAGAGTTGGTCTGGGTCTCTCTGTTTTGCTGTGGTTTGGTTTGGGAGGCAGAGAAAGTTGCATTAAGTGGGGTCTGTATCAGTCTGTAAAAGAGGTTGTGCATCATCCATAATGATAATTATGACTGTTATTCTGTCACTCAAGGTGGATGTGTACTGAGTTCCACTGTGTGCTGACTGGGGGGCACTAATAAGGTCCAAGTGCTATCTGTGGGTTAGAAAAGAATTTGTGAAGCCTCAAAAATGGGTGTTGTGTATAAGCCTCCAGGTAAGTGCCTGTGTACCTCCTATTGACAGCTACAAGCCTCTTCTTCATCGTGCCAGCTTCAAAAACGTTGGCACCTCAGGGAGAAGGGCCATGTGCTTCCAGGTTGGGTTTCAGCTGAGGACACAGCATCTCATCTGCTCACAGAGGGGCTTTGCTGTGTCCTGTCTCTGTGTAGATATATTATGTGTACATTCTGGTTTGAGATTAGGCATGTGCCCTAGGTTCCTGCACAGCTGGTGTGCCTCAGAGTTAAACACTTTTTATCATGAAATACGGGTAATTGGATGGCTTCAACACTGAGCAGACAGCTGTGTATTTAAATGTGACCTTATACCCAGTCGGTCTCATAACCTGCATTTTGAATATGGTATTTAGGTAAATGCTGCGCTGAGCTTGAGGAATTGTTAAAACTGACACCACAAGGGCATGCTAATGCAATTAGATGACTTGCAGTGTTGAGATTTGGCCTTTGTTTGGGCTCAGTTGCAGTTTAACCAGATGCAAAAATATGTAGACAGTAACTTGTACACTACTGAAACAAGCCTGGCCAGGCAAAGGTGAGATCCTCATGTCAAAGGTGGTGCTACAGACAGCTGCCACAAGATCTGCCAGTGACACTTGATATTTCCAGTTGAGAGGAGGCTTCAAAGCAGTGAGTACCATCTGGACATGTCCATGAGAACTTGGGATCTGTTTTTAGGGGTGGGGGGATTTATTTTTAGTAGAAGGGTGTTCACTGTGTATTGAGGTTATCTTGACACAGGAGGAGAGGCTCCAGACACCTGATCTGTGCCATGTTTATGCAGCCACGGTGAATCAGCGCTGCTTTGCCCTGTCCCTGCTCAGAGGTGCTACCTAGATGTCAAGTCTCATTCAGTAAATGATGCAAGGATTTGGAAAGCAGAATGTGAGTATCTCAATTAATGTTCCGTGGCAGTGGTGCACTTGTAATATATACTACAGTCCTATAGAAAAATCAGTGGTTTTGACAGTGAACTAAATCTTTCTCTGTCCTTCTGTGTCCTGCCTAGAATGAGTTGAGATGGTGTCCTGCCAGTAATTGCTGGAAGCAGAGGAGAAGGGTAAGCAGTGTGGAAAAATTGGCAATGCGCTGCGTAGAGGACTAAGTAATTGTTTCATGCACTGCCTTTTCTCTTCTTTTGCAGGATCTGTAGGATATTGGCACGTGGAGAAGCGCAGAGATATTCATACTCTGGATGACAGTTTCTAATAAAGATATTTTCACTGCGATTGAAAATTGTCTCATGATCCCATTTCCTGTTCCTATCAGCATCGGTTTATCCTCATTTCAAGCATGATTCTGCTCAAAAGCACTCTGTGCAGTGGCCCAGGGTATCTATCGGTATTGCTTCAGGCTCAACAGCCAACAATTATCTGGGAAACAAGCATGAGCAGCACAAAAGAAAGAGGGAAGAACAAATCCTGTGTATGAGTGTGCAGGTGTTGTTCTTGTATGCTCAGTTCTTAACAACAGTGGAAATAATCTCAGAGTTGCTTGCAAACTGTTACATTCAGATGACAAATGAATTTTCCTGTTTACCACTGCTGACTTTTCTTCTTTGAATGGTTAAATAAATCGTCATGAGGTATTTTCATTTAGTGTGGATCCAGATCTTTCTGGATCATATTCGCATAATTTACTTACTGCAGTTTTCTTTATTGTATCAGTCATCCTGTAATTCTTATATGAATTAATGTGATTTTTTTAAAAATTTTTTTGCTATGTAATTATTTACTACTCCATGCCTACTTTAGCAAGTAAAGGCTATTTTAAGATAGTATTACTCTACGGTTATTCTTTTACATCTGTTGGTAATTTTGCATTTCACATTCAAATAGAAAATAAAAAAGGAAATATAGAAAATAACGTGGTAATGGAGGAACATAAAATGGGACAGTATTTAAGTTCCCAGCAGAATTAATGGGACAATTTAGGGTCCTCACTATTTGATAGTGAAACACAAAGTAACAGAGAAGAACCAGACAAAATTAATTAGACCGAGCAGTTTATAGAGGAGATGAAAGTGAGAGAAAAATCAGTTTCTTTTCCATTAAGGGAACTTCCACTAATACTTCTATTAGTAGCTTCCCAAACTTTTCTGTCAACTGCTAGGAGCGTAAGTTGTTTCCTCATTGAAATAATGACCTTAGTCCCCAGAAGGACGAGGCTTTAAGTACCGCAAGGAGCACAGAGCAGAGCCACCTGATGCACTTCCGTAGGGCGGTGCTGGTGCCTGCCTGCCTAAGCCCGGCCTCCCTCCTGCGCTTGCAGCCGTCTCGCCTGCCCTCTGTGCCATGGCATAAAGTTCTCCAGTGCTGTGAAGACTTGAGTATCTCAGTGCAAGCCACGAGTATTTAAAGTTGATGCCTACAAAGACTTTGGGTGTTTTCAGAGTGTTAGTCGACTGTAAATTTTGCGAATTGCAGTGTTGGACTTAACAGGAGTTACTTTTGTCGTGCTCGTGATTTCTGACTAAAACACGTGGAAGTCAGTGGATATTTTGGTATCGTGTCTGTTATTTCTAATATAATGTACAGAACCTGAAACCAGGATCCAGTGTGTGACTAGATTGACGTATGAAGTGAGCCTGTCCTTTTCCTGCTTGGCTCCAAATCATCTAGAAACTAGATAAATCTCTCAACAGTAGCTACAAAGCTGAGTAGGTATAAGTAATTTGGTGCAACTGTGCAAAGCTGGGAGTATCTTTGTTTTCTCTCTTGAACTTCCATTCTTCTCCTTACATTTTATCTTTTGTACCTTCCTGATTCTTTTTTATGTACCCCTGTGGACTTTCCTTTTGTGTTAGTTTCATAAATTTACTGATCAATGAACTTACTCTGTTTAAATGTGCTGCTATTTACAGCAGTGACTACAAATCAGTTGTATCACAAACTGCTGGTTAGCTTTAATGGAGAGTACAGCATGCACACGCTGAGGTTCTACTCGTTTATTATCATAATGCCCTCTCCTGTACCCAGAAGTGATGCAGCATTTGAAAAATGGAAATCACAATATACACTAACTTTCCCAGCTCATAAAATATGAATGCTCAGAAAATGAATACAGCAGTGTTAAATACAGTTAATCAGCTTTAGAAAAACAAAAATATGTATTTATCATTATAATACATACATGCATGGGATATTAATGAAAAATACCAGATACTTCATTTTCTGTGTTTATTCTACACTGTGCTCATTACTCTCATTCAAATAATTTAAATTAGCTTTCAAGATAAGGACTATTTGCTGGTGATGAGAAAAGTTGGAATGTCTTCTGTGCCATATTTTTCTTTGAGGCTGTGAAGCAGGGTCTACGAACTGAAAATAAAGCCAGCTGGGCTGGAGATTTTGTACATTACAATGGACTCACAGGGTAGACCTCTAAAATTGTTGAGCTGTAAATAGTTGCACGTAATGCATTGTTAGGAAGAGAATCATAAAAATATAAGACTTTCTTTAACTCAAATTAATAACCTGCCTCAGTGAGAGTAGCACTGTGACTTCTGCTGAATTTTGCTACATGGAGGTTTTCTATGCTTCTGTACTTTAGATAATGTGCTAAAAAATCAAGAAAGTGGCCTCAGTTAAGTGTTTGTTTAATGAATGATGAAGAGAAAATTACTAAAACAAATGAACATTTTTTTCAGTCAATTTTTTCTTGTGAATCTATCTAGTATATTTTTAAAATTTCTCTTGCCAGATGGAGTCTCTTTTCAAGGTAAGGTGGTACCAGAGCATCTCATTCTTTCAATTAGTAGTGAATCAGGTCTTGAAATAAGATGGCTGACCATTGGTGGAAGAAGGTGAGTGAATCCTATAAAAATCCTATAGAACTAATCAAGTAATTTTAAATTGATTTATTCCTTAAAGTTACTTGAAGGTGAACTGGAGAGAAAAAGTAGACGTTATTGTCCTAAATTATGTCTTTCTTTGAAGTTAAATAGGTATTCATGTGCTTTTTTGAAAAATTACTCATTTCAAACACACATTTGAGTCAAGTTTTTGTTCCAATAAAGTATGGAAAATACTCACTAAAACCTCAGGGACAATATGGAAATTTTATTACTTTTTTTTGCTGGATACAAGTAGTGATCTGTGAGAACTACGTTGGATGGCCAATATCTTACTTGTCAGTATTGGGTCAAAGGTTCTTACTTGACTCTGATGCAATTGATGTGGGTAGAGGACAGCTGAAGGACAATTCAAATGTATGCCTTGGCACTGATGCTGCTTTATTCAACTTCTGTATCAGGAGCTGTTTTGCTCAAAGGGTGAGTAATGTGATGACATTGGTTTGCTTTTTCAAACGATTTGTAATATTTTTTATACCTTTTAAGATCTGGTAGTATCTACGTTTCAGCTATTTTGATGGTTTCATTGCCTCAACACCTTTGTGGATTGGGTTTAGCGTCTGCAGGCCATGAATCAGTTTGGTAATGATCCTGATTTGGTCTGCTCAGCCGTGTTCAGTGAAAGTCTGACAGTCCTTGTGCAAAGAAAATTCAGGATCACCTGTAAGTTTGCAGCTGTAACTCTTATTGTTGTAACTCTTACTGCAAATGCCGTGTCAGTTGGGGATTGAAATGTGCTCCAGATGCCTCACTGTGTGTCCAGCCTGTGCTCCTGGTTCTGGTGCTGCTAGTTTAGCAAAAACGGGACATCGTCTGGTTCCCTTTAGGAACTGTGACAAATGTGGTGGGAAGACAGTTCACTTTTTAAGAAGCCTGTTCTCTGCCTCCCCAATCCCCAAAATATGCTCCATTTCCCTAAATCTGTTTTAAATTCAAATTTGGAGAGTTTCTTCTCTTAACTAAAGTATGCTAATAAAAATTCATGAAAATAGCAGTATATGATTCACCTGTCTGGGAATTATCTTCCCATTAGTACATCCCATGATGTAACATTACTTTTCCTCCCATTCTATGCTCCTCATTTTATGGTGCCAAGGTGTGTTCCATCAATCATTTCATTTACACTTTTGTCATCTTTATTGCTTGCTCAATCATTTTGATACCTTCATCTTATCCTTCTTTGTTTTGCTCTCGGTGTTCTAAAAGATACTGATGCTCATGTTGGTAGCACAGCTGTGCTGATGAAGCTGCTTGCAAAGTCTTCTGCTGTTCCAGGAGTCTGTCTTTCCCTGTCATTATTTGTGTCACTGTTCTTGAGAACAGCTTTTTAGCTGTTTACTTCCTCTGGGTGTTTTCCTTTCCTCTTCCATTTGTTTGTCACAGCTCTGCAGCCGTCTCTCACTCCCTGGTTATTTTGGTATCACCATTACTTCTGGTGTCGATGTTATCTTTTTTCCTTAAAAAAGTCTCTAATGTTAAGTTTTCTGAATTATCCATAATGTCGTATATGAACACCTGCATCTATTATTCAGAACTCCTTATTTCTTTTATGTGAGAGCCTAGAACCTCTTTTATAATTCAGAAATAAATGACAGCCTACAGTTTATTCAGAGGTTTTTTTTGCCGACCTCATGTTTATCTCCCAACAGTCTTCTAGTTAATTGTGCAGAGCCCTACAGTTCAAGGAGCTGGAGACTTGTTAAAATAATTTAGAGTATCCCTTCCCTCTTTGCTATCTCTGTCTTTATGCACTGGCCTCCCTGTGCAATATGTTTGAAGTGGTTCTTGGTCTAGAATAGATTATTTACTAGCATACTAATGTTTTATCTCCAATTCTTTATCTTTTATCTGAGAGTATTACTTGATAGGTACTGCCTTTTTACCTTGAAGGAGGTGCTAATTTAATAAAAAAGTTTTATTTTGCTTTATGCCACTTATTATGCTCCCAAACATACT
The DNA here is from genome assembly GCA_013397175.1 of Platysteira castanea. Lineage (NCBI taxonomy): Eukaryota > Metazoa > Chordata > Aves > Passeriformes > Platysteira > Platysteira castanea. The sequence goes on from VYXC01002874.1 coordinate 468,418, forward strand.
TTTTTATTTATGTTCCCTGTTGTCTGAAACTTCTGTCCTCTAGCAGTAGTTGGTGTGCCCGTGAATTTCCTACTTACTTAACAAGTATTTGTAGGATGGATTTCCCAGAACCCCTGCATGATTCAGGGAGGAATCTGAAGGTCTCTAACCTGATAATCAAAGCAGGGTCAGCTCAGGTGCCACCAGGATGCTCAGGACTTTATCCAGATTAATTTTTAAAACACAACTTCCCCAGGCAACCTGTTCCCATGCTTGGCTGTTCTAATGGTAAAGGATTTTCCTTATATCTAGATAAAATGGCTCAATTTGTTATTTGTCTAGGAATACTCTGGAATAATGTATTTTCTGCTACCTGATATTTTGTGATTCAGACAAATAATTGCTTATTGATACTCGATTCTCTGTCTATTTACAATGTTGTGCTCTTGGAAGGTAGAAAAGAATTTAGTCTTAGTTTTGATAGTCCTATTTTTCTTCTCCTGTCAAAGCTATACTAGTCCTCATTTATTTATGTCATTTTACTACTAGAAAAAGTATGTGATATAAGTCTAAAGTAATCCTCCCTCTGCAGCTTTGTAATTATCCAGGCCTACAGTATAATATTTTATCAGCTTTATGCAAAAGCAAGTTCTAAAATTAATGAGTTGCAGTCCATTGTTTTAGATTAGATCATCACAACTGAAATTCCAGGAGGTTATTCTGTTCTTGACACCTTTGCTTATTTACTGTATGTTTTGATATCGAGAATTTCTCATCTAGTGTCTGGTTTCACATTAAATTCTGTATTTAGGCAAAAATGTAAAGGAACTGGAAGTATTGAAATTTCTAATGGCCACAAAGTTGTTCAAAGCAGTTTAACAGTCTTGACAGTCAGTTTACAGAAGTGTGGTGTGTAACCTGCTGTGATTCCTCATATCAGAGCATTTAATAGAATTCAGTCACAGGAGTACCGGAAACAGTAGGATTCACCATCAGTTTATTCAACTCTTTAAAATCTTGTGAGTCTAGCACAAGAGAATTGAAAACTGTTTGATACAGCTGCGATAATGCAGTCACCTCTTCAAAGAGCTTTAGTCAAAGAGTTACAAGCTTTAAAGAATGCCAGCAGAACAAGGCCTGGCTTTAACTTAACAACTTAAACACATTTTGTTTCGTAACTGTTTTTATTAACAGGCATAAACTTTTGCAGTAGCCTGAACAGGAGCATAAACATGGAAAGTGGATTAACAGTCAGGGTTGACTCACACCTCAGTTTTGAAAATCTATGACAAGGGGGTTTTGATTTCTGTTATGATACTTCCTTCCTAAGAGTGCCTATGTTTAAATTGCTGTAATTGCATTGTATATTCCAAATACATGAACTCTAGGAAACTCTTAATAACTTTAAAATAATTAAAATGCCTCTTTAGATACTAGTTTTACTTTCTTCTCTTACTTATCTTTGTGTTTTAGTGAGTATTGACACCTTTTTCCATATCATTTAACTTGAGTCTAAAATGACATAGTAGTTTTCATTAACTTTATTTTTCATTTTCTTCAGCAAGCAATCATGCATTAAGTTATTTTATTCACTAAGAAGCCTGGATACAACTGTGTGAGATTTTTTAGTTAGCCACAAAGAAAAGAAATAATCACAATCTTTCCATTTTAGAAACCAAAAGTAACCTTTTGTGCTTTTAATGACAACACCGTATGTTAGGTTTGTTGCTTGTGGTATTTTTAAAGTTTGTGCTGCAGTTTTTTAGAAATATTTGGTGGCAAAAAACTCCTGCCATCTTTGATCATACCCGACCCATTTAGTTGGGAACAGCCCAGAGGGATCTGTCCGAGGCCAGAGTTCCCCTGCAGAGCCGTGACTCCACCAGGTTTCATGGAAAGGTGAGCTGGCACTGGAGCACAGGTGAGAACAGACACAGAGCTGCAGGAGGGTATGAATTCACTGAAGGAGTGACAGCAAGAAACAGAGAATTTTGACCATAATTTTACTTTCTTAACTGGGAAGACATCTATGTCATTTTGAGGAATTTGATTCTGCTGCGCTCCTGGATATTAACGTGAGATTTCTCTTGTGCAGTGCGATAAAATTTGTGGTTGCAAACTGATTTGACACTATTTGTATAGTTAGTGAAGAAAAGTAATTTCAGATAACATAATAATTCTCATTTACAAGTTGACAGAATTGTATCTGAAACGAATATAAGTGATTAAAAAAATATATGAAAACCATATTTTTTGTATCCCAGGTGTCGCAATAGGTGCTAACTTACAGTTCTAATAATAATCTCCAAGGAGTAATGTAATTGTGATTTCTTTATGTAATCTGACATTCACATCTTTTATCGTTGTATCTGTCGAAGATTTCTTTTATACTGTGGGGGATTGAAAGATAAATGCCAACAAATGCCCTTGTATTTTATGAAAAATTTTAAGTGGGTAAATGTGTAAATGCATTACTGAATAAGATAAAATAAATCTTAATTCCTGGCAGAAAATCTCAGAGGAATCAGTTCTAAAATCCAAAGTTTTGTGAACAAAAATACATTTCAAGAGTTGTAAATGGAAAATTACTGATCTCTCAAATTTCTTTTGTCTGTGGAAATACCTAAACGAGCTATCCAGCGTATAGTTTCCTCCTTTATTTCTTTAATACTTTCTGGTTTTCTATTTTCAATCTAACCTACTGATCTAATCATGTGTTGTGTAATGATCCACCCCATTTTGTCCAGGCACATTTGTAGCAATGTCTGAAATTAATTTTCCTTTCCTTAAGAATGCTGCTAATATGGACCAGCATGTTGTGTGTGCTCTGCTTCTTGGGGTTTTTTTTGTGGAACAGAAGGCAGAAAGGAACTGTTTCAGGTTGTCTACCACTAGGAGCTATTACAGAGGAAAATGGTTTCTTACTGTAAATGTAATCATTCTTGGTTAATAAGTTTGTTACTACTCTAAAAATCCAAAGTACCACACAGGCAAGGAGTTACGCAGTTCATTAATTTAATGTCACTCAATTAGAAGACCTCAGCTCCGGAGATGACTCCGTCATACAGAGTCCATGACTAGAGAAAGCAAAGTCGGTGTGTGAGAACAGTTTTGGCAGCAGTGCAGGTGTTCCTGCACCTGCCTGAAGAGGCACAAGTGCTGTGCTCAGGAGCTGGGCTGAGCTGCTCACCCACTTGCCACACACATCAGGGTGTGTTCTGCCTAGTTTGTCTTATGCAAGGATAAATAAACAAGCTGTGTCCAAAACCACAGGGGAACCTTTATAAAATAATCAAATGCCATTTATGTTTAGCTGTTAGTGTGGCACTTGGTGTTTTCAAGAGCATTTTGTTATGAATACAGTGAAAAAAATAATGTTCTATTGTCCAAAATACTGTATATGAAGTGTCTGAGCCCTTCTCTTTCGTCATGTGCCTTTCTGCACCTACTGCTAAATTGCAGCTTTTTAGGGAGGAGACAAGTAGTGTCTGCAAAACACTCATGTCTGCTGGATTGCTTCCCAGGGCTGTTTGCTCAGCGTGGAGCGCCATGGATCAGGGCTGTAAAATGCTGTAAGCCCTCCTGCTGACCCGTGTTTTTATGCCAAATTGTTTAAGACACGAGCTGATGTAGGCAGGAAAAGTAAAGTTAAAAACAGGGGAAAGTCCAGTGCCTCTTCAAGAGAACAAGGTGAAACCCTTCAGTTGTTGGTTAGGAGGCAGAGTAATCAGCTGGGAAAGGCAGCAGGGATCCTATGAAACATTATGATTCTGCTGCTGTGCAGGAAAAGGGGTTGTTTCCTGTTGTTACCCCCTGAAAGCCGAGTCTGGGAATGATGGTTCTCTTGGCAAAAGTGAAGCCGGGAGTTTTGCTGAGGAAACAAATCAGTAAGTGCTGCAGCTGAGTCAGAAAATAAGTGTTGGTCTGGGGAGAAACGTCAATAAAATGTGCCTTATGGATCAGGAGAGGAGTGATGGGTGTTCCAGTGTGGGTGTGACCTGTGGTCCTGTGAACTACTGCTGCAAGCTGCTGCTTTGGCAGATGTGAGAAATGTTTTTTCTGTCTGTTCTGTGCGTGAGATGGGATTTCTGATTCAGAGTTCACGGCTTTGTACGCTGCCTAGTCAAAGTACCATGGCAAAGTTTCACATTGGGATTTAATTAATTCTGGTTCTCATGTGATCAAGTGTTCATTGTCCGTATTTGTATTGGCATTTCTATTTTTGAAAATGAACTCATTTTTTCCTTATTTACTCTCTGCGACATTATGCATTTTTTAAATTTAGTTTAGTTAATCCTGTTTGCCCTGGTAAAACTCACATACACCCTCATATACTACAGATTTAACACAGTCTAAGTGTATCCTCATTTTTGGGGTGTTATTAAGGGATAATTGTGAGAAAACTCTACTAGAAAGATGTATAGAGTTTTAACTGACAAGATAATTGTGTCATATAATTCAAAGCCATAAGAGCAGTCCAGTTTTAAGGGGAAATGTAAAATTAATCCCTCCTCTCCATGTCTTCCACAGAAAATAGCTGATGTTTTGTATGGTTTGGTACATGTCACATGTTGCCTGTTTGAACAATAGCAGATGATCGGGCACTGACCCCAAGCCCTTATCAAAATAAAATTTCCATGCTGAAGTTGAATCAGAACTGGTTTACATATGGAAAAAATACAGTATATAAAAAATACAGCACTGCAGAAGTTATCATAGAGAAGATATTAGGAAACCATTTATCTGCTTATCTATCAGAGGTGGCTTGTAGGGTGAAAGCAAGGCTGTGGCACTTAGAACCATTACTTGCATGAAGGAATGAAGCAACATCCAAAAGAATAAATACAGAAGAGAAATGTGCATTTATTGTCTTGACTAAGTGAATGAATCTTGCTTGTAAGTGCCATGAACTTTCTCTGTACAGAGATGTGCACCTCCATAGAAAGCACAGTGTGGATTCAATAGGAAGTTTTTGCTGTTGGCTTTGAGGGAAGGCTTGGTAAATATTCACTTCAGCAGAGCTATGCTCGCTCACTCCCTTTGAGGACCTGTCCCTATTATTTTAATAAAAAAGCAGCAGACAAAATCTGATCATGCAGAGCCTGCTCCATACGAAACCCAAAGTTAAAATGAACTCTTTGTGCTCAGTGTCAAACTGAATTTCACAACCATGTCATGTAACCAGATCTTCTACAGCATGCTCTGAAAGGCAGCGTCATGGGAAAAGCAAAGGAAGCAATTGCAACGTTCACTTTTCCTTTTTTTTGCCAGAGCCATGCCAGAAACATTGTTAGGGAGCAATAGTTAATTAAACTGTTATCAACTTAACTTTGGGGTATTTCATAATCTCACCCTTGGCATTGTCTTTTTATTAGGGAAGGGCTTAAGTGACTATGAAATATAATGAAAGGCCATGGGGAGGGCTTGCACACCACAAAGCTGCTAATTCACTGGAGACTTTTGTGGAAAGTGAACATTTTTCAGCAGCAGTGCAGAGCTCTGAAGGTTATCAGCACCTTTTATCTTCTAGTCAGCTTTCTCTGAACCTGAAACTCTGTCTGTGTGAAGTACATCCCAGCAAATACCCACTGACCTGGAAGTGAAAAGACTAATGTATTGCTGCTTTTTCCTCAAATGCTTTAGATCCTTATAACTGTTTATTTGCTTTATGTAGCATGTGGGAGCCCGAGTGAGAGTCCAAGACATTAAGCACAATGTGTGTTCAATACTTCACAGCGTTTATTGGGCGGTGCTAGGTCTTACTCAGGCAATGTGGTTTTGACACTGCAAATACAGAGATGTATATTTGTCTTGACCTCAAACTAAAATAAAAGATCCAGACCAATCCAGTAATAGCAGGAGTGCAATATTTTCTTCTCAGGTTTGTTGTTTTTTGTGTAAGAATCTGATCAACTGGGAACAAGGACGGTGCCTGCAGTTCACTTTCATATTTTATTTCCTATAATTTATTCTTTTTATTCAGCGTGGAAGAGTCTGAGCCGTAACTGGGAGCAAGGTATCTGAGAAAATACTGGCTGACTTTGACATTTGTACTCGGTCTCCTTTGTTAAGCCTTGCAAACAGTAAGGAGAACAGTTTGCTTTGTGAAGGAGGAAGCAAACACCAAGAGCATCTGAGAAGATTAATTATTTGAAAGAAAGTTAATAGTTAATTTTTAAAAAAGCCTATTGGCAGAATTTGGAGTTTCTACTGCTGAATAGAGCTCCTTTGGTTTGAATCTTACCATTCCTAACCACACACTCCCAGTGATCACTCTGGGAGCTGCCATCTCAATTTTCAGTTAAATATGCCCATGTCAGGCACTTTAATACAGCTTTAAGTGACAGCAGTATTGGGCTGTCCCCAGATTCATTTACTGGTGAATAATCATGTCGTGCAAAGTCCATTACTGCCGTTCTGCATCCGTGCTGCTGGGCTTGCCCATCACTAGCAGCTAACAAAGAAGCACAACATAAATTAGCCACTTAATTTAAACCAAAATGCAGCTGGAGCATTCATTAGGCTCCTTGAGAAATCTCATCTTGGCTGTCAAAGCTAAATACTTTCACCAGTTGTTCGTTGTTTGCTTGTTTGTTTTTTTCTTAATAGTTTAAAGTTCTGAAGCTTTGACTGAAGTTTTACATCTTAAATTTTTTGAGAGGAACGGTAGGCTTGTTTGCTTTACAATTTTTCACTGAAAATGTAGTGTCCCAGCTTGGAACAATAATTTACATAAATATCAGTTCTGACTTTTTAACTGTTGTCACCGTGCCTGCCTTTAAGAGCTTTAAATATTATGATCTTTATCAAATGCATTCTTCATAGGATTCATATAGATACCACTTAGGAAAAGTTCCATAACGCAGAGAGTGCATGTCTTTCACTTGGTACTTGGCTTGAGCCCTTTCCCTACCTCAGAGGTACTAAAATCTGCTATTCAGTGGAGATAACAGTGAACAGTTAACCCTGGCTGTGGTCTGGACACTCATTACAGCCAGGTTGTTCCTACCGTTAGCAGCAGTTGAGTAAACATTTCATAGAACAGAATTACCTTTTGTGTGTGTGTTTTCTATTTATATTCTCAAATCCTCACTTCCTCTCTTGCATTCTCTTACGCCCAGTTAGCTGTTAGAAAAAAATCAGTGCTTTGTGTTTAAAATACCAGAACTGGGCTGATCAGGTGCCGCTGCTCATGCTACCAGAGTGATGTCTTAAGTGAAGCTACCTGGATAATGTTGTAAGTACTATTGAAATGAAATCCTCAGAATGAAGCAGTGCTCCCTAAATCACGAGCTGAATTTTGTCTGCTCATCAGCTCAGCTCCTCCTGACTGTGTTCAGGTGGAGTAGCAGCAGGATCATGGGAATCACTGGTCCAGTGGCATTTATCCCTGGGATGCTCTATGGAGGAATTAATCATGTGTCATTAAAACAGCCACCTGCATGGGGAGTAAACCACGTCTTGGACTTGGCAGATACAAAAATCTGTTGCAGGGTCAGACATTGAGACACACTGAATTTTACTTCCGTTGATACAACTGAAGTTAATTCACTTCTTTCCTTAGTCAAATATTTTGAGACAATCTTGAGTTAATCAGCCTCCTCTTCAAAAAATATTGAAAAGGTCATGCAAATTAATATCTAATTTAGAAAAGGGATTTGAATTAAAAAAAAAAAAAAAAAAATTAGAAGAAAGAGGAAGGAGATGCATATCTTACCAGAGTTCAATAACTGTTAAGTTAAATATAATTAGGATATGAGACAGAAAGTATCTCTAAATATATGTAAAGAGCAATTTTCAGTAAAATATATGAACTCAGTTTTTACCCTCTCTTCAATCAATACAGAAGTTGGGATTGGGAGCTCACTTTTTTTTCAATTAAGAGAGAGAAAAGCTATTCTATACAATCCGAGTGGTTTACCATGCATTGCAGGTGAACCTGGTAAATTGATTATCTGCATCTCCCAAATAATTTCACTTTCTCATTAGTGATAATTGCTGCTCATTAGTGAAAAAAAGTTGTAATTGATGTGTTAACATGACAGAAATAGCAACAAAAAGCCAAATGTCCCTAGAGTAGCATTTGTCTAAAGTTCTCCTCCCCTGGCACTTCATGTAGCCAGCTCTGTATTTTATTGCATGGTAAGACTTGCTACAATTTAGGCTAAAAAATAATTTTCTTCATAGTATCTTTTCTGTCACATGGCTATAAAGTTCTGAAATGTTTCAGTGTTGTCATTTTTTTTGGAGCATGTAAGAGTATTCAGTGGTCCACAGAGCAGTGCTTAGGCATTATTTTACATATACATTTAGAAATATATATATATATAAAAATCGTTTAATGGTGATATTTATAGTTTCCTGTAGACTTGAAATGTTTCAGTAGAGAAGATTTAACAGGGTACAAATTGGCTGAGGAGGAAAAATTTGTTGGGATTGGATTTATTTAGACATTTTTTTTCCTCTCTTTCTTCATTGCAGCTTCTCTGAGCTGTTAAACACCAGAGCTATTGCTGACATTTGGCTATTTGATTAACATAAAAAGGCTTTTGCCTCATTTCATATCTGAATATTTTTAAATATGTAAAACCCCTTGTATTTCATGCTGTCTTACCAAAAAAAAAAAACTATTTGCATTTGATTGCATTGCTGAATCTCTAGTTTTAGGGTATGAAAAGAGCAGTTTGTGCCTGTTAGGGAGGAGCTGATGGTTTTGCTTCTTGTCTTTGAAGAGATTTTATGAGATGACACAGTTCTTCAGCCAGAAGAGTTTTTCACTGTAATCATACTATAAACTGGTTTGGGGACAATGTTTTGCTACTGAATAAATCTATATAATAAATGCAAGTTATCAGTGATAGTAAATAAAGGAAATTCTAACCTCAAAAAAAGTTTCTGGGCTATGTTGACTTCATAGGTCTTAAAAGCTACCTGTGTCCTTTTGATATAAAAGATGACTTTTATATCAAGATGTCCCTTGATAGAAAAGATGACTTTTATATCTAAATGATCCAACTTTGTTGCAAATCAAGCAAAAATATTTAATTGAATTCTTAAATGCAAAGCTAAATAGATAATGTTCTAGAAGCTTCACAATTAACCCCTATATTAGAAGTTACTGCAGTTGTTTACTAATTCCTTTTTTTAAAAGACAGTGGGTTAACACACAGAAACCAGAGATGTGAATGAAAGATAAATATACATGGCTTCAAAGCTATGAGGGGTTTCTAATGTTTCCTTAAGAGCAGCATCTTTGTGGTCTAATAGGTAGGATTCTTGTGAAAGATCTTTATAATTAAATAATTATAATAAGTTGTTTTAATATATAAGCATGCTATTTTTCTGTACAAATGAAAAGTAGATAAGGTTATTAGAAATCAGGTTAGATATTTAGTAATTTTAACACTAGGCAAAGATCTCATTTGGAAAGGTTGAAATAAGTTCATATCAAATCAATCATTGCATTATTCCAGAGACCTGCATTCCCATGTCAGAGGGACAGTAAGAGGGAGCAGTAGTCAATAATCAGCAAGGTGTCATTTGATTTGTAAGCTAGGCAGATAGGACCTAGGGGTATAAGGCAACTTAGAAGGCATTAAAAAGTCAGATTATATCCTCCTGGATACCTACAAAACTTGGCTTCACTGATGCTTTGCCTTCAGGAGTGTTTATAATTTAGGAGAGACGCAAGAGCAATGCGAAAGCACAGTGGGATACAGGAGGGTGTCATTGGACCAGTGCATGCCTGGAACATACACGTGTGCATGAGCTGCTTAGTCCATGTTTGGGAGTTTATTTAGAAGAAGAAAGAGCTGCTTTTTGCTCGTTTTTTTTTTGTTTGTTTGTTTGTTTGTTTGTTTGTTTTTTTTAAGAGCGATGCCTGGCATCATCCTTTATTTTGTTTCTGCTAAACCTGGCTTTTTTGGACCACTGACTTTTCTCAGGAAATGTACTGCTTACTTTAATTGTTCTAGGAATGAGCTTTCTTCCTGGGCACTTGCTTCATCACCTTAACTTACTCTAATTATTAGTCATGGAATAATATTGCCAGAGGAGATTTAGCTCAGAGGAACAGGAGCACTTGAGAAAGACTGACTGACAGAGAGGCATGTCAATGTGTGTATAAAAACCTAATAATGCCTTCTGCCAAAATCCTGGAGTTTAGCCCATATTGTGTAGCTCCAGTCAGTCTTACAGACAAGGTAATGTTTGTCCATTTTGTGTGCATGTTATTCAGCATCTCTTCTTTGATAGTAACATTGAGGTTTACTGAAGTTGCAAACATGCAAGCAGAAGTCTGTTGCACTTCAGCTTGTAAGAAGTGGCCAGCATGTATGTGGGAAGCTCTGAGAAATCAAGTTTTCTTCATTTCTTCAAATCCTTCCTTCCTATCTTTAATCACTTCATCCCCCTCTCTAGCTAATTCCCTAAAATAGAGTAATACTTACATATGTCTCTTAAGTGGCATCTGAAAATGTTTATTCTTAGGCTCTGGAAGTGTAATTAAAAAAAAAAAAAAAAAGGCAGCAAACCCAAATGCCTCTAGACAGACACTTAAATTTTAAGACTTTCTTTATCTCAGTTGTTTCTGCTCCATTATTCATGGGAGAGGGCTTTATATCACTTGTACCTAGCTAGCCACAAACTTGTTATGTCAACTTCAACCCATTTCATATTAAAGATTAATCAACAAGATCTGAATTTCCTTTAACCATTGTGGAAGCTTTGGGGAAAATCCTAGTATGAGTATGTAATTGCAACACATAGACCACAAGAACTTAAGCAAGATAGTTGAGGTAGCAATAGGATTCAGCAGAACTTACACAGACTTTCAAAACACCTTCATTTTTAGCTGGTTTGGGAGGATGATTTCACTGTTCTATTTCCTTTCCCAGACACTCTGGAAGAGTTACCTGATAGTGAGCCCAAAACCAAGCTAGGAAGTTTTATTTTGTAAGGTTTGATCCAGGATAGATTTTGATCTTACATCTGGAGAGTGTTTCATGTATCTTCCTGATACTGGATGTTAGTTGTAGAGTTTCGGAAATGAATTTTTCAGAGATTCTTTCAGGAGCATCTCCAAAGTTCTTTTTCTACTTCTGGGTTGTAGTTCTTCTCTGCCTGGTAGGGAAATGACAGCCTTCACTGCAGTTTGTTTAGCTTTTATCCAAGGAATAAAACTTAAGGACTCTTCTGAAAAATCCCTCTATCTTTCTCAACTATTTAAAGCATTTTTTTCTGTGAGAGGGATTTCAGTGAGAAGAATTGGCCAATAGCTCCTCTCTACCCTGTTCACAGAACTTTTGGAGGAAAGAGAACAATTTCATATAATTATCCTACTAAAAATAATTGGTTTTTTTTTTTTTTTTTTCAATGATTTGGCCTTGGTTACCATAAATAGGTCTTGGATATCATTTTTTTTAGCGTTCATCCTGGTCTTTTTTTAAAAAAATATTATAAGCCTGACAGTAAGCTACAAATGTACTGCAAGAGTTACCCCTACATTATTTCCTATTGACTGGCTTATGCTTTTGAATCCTCTGAAGCAAAATTACACACTTTACCACAGTCACTTCCTGAAGTTCAACATCCCGTAAATGGCCTCAATGATTGGATGAATTTGGAGACATTCACAGCATCTGATGGAGATGTCATGGTTCTCTGTAAATTCAAGTAAGACAGGTCAGAAAACATTGCATGACATAGTTTGGCTCATAAAGTTATGGAAAAGTTATGGAAATTTAGGCTGATTTCAGAATACCTGTAGTATAATGCTGTTTTTGTCAAAAGGTTAAAAACAAACAAAAAAGTCTAGGGGAGGAGTGACTCAGTACATAATTATAGATAACAGTAGACAGATAACAATAAAACGTGGAGCAGGACACAAGTGAGCATAAGTACACCGTGTATTCAGAGAGCATCCTGGTCAGCATTTCTGAATCCTTGCAAAATGTCTGGTCAGAGGATTCACAGGCCTCTGCCTGGGAAAACATCTGCTCTAGGCAAATATTGCAGCTGCGTTTGTGAAAATAGTCTTAGTGAGCTGAAATCTGTTGTTTCCCAATAGGCATGATCAATGAAGGCTTTGTCTAATTGGAATACATAGCTGGGAGTTGATTCTCTTGTCTGAATTTTCTAAGATCTAATTCTGCATTATTGGAACATTTGATTTTCCCTATGCCAGTCAAGAATACTTGGAAATGGATTTCTGGTTCAATAAGAGCCATTTGAGACAAAAGAAGACACCTCACATCTGAATGACAATACTTGGGTCTCTATTTAGTTTATTTTCTTGCATATGGCAAAGCAGACTAGAATCAGTCCCACTATTTCTAGCAATTCTTGATTTACTCTGTGCAAGACTCCTCTCATGTGGATTTCCCAGATTAATCCATAAAAAAATTTTTAAATGTTTCCAATAAAAAAATGAGTCTAAACAAGGTGAAAATACCCAGTAAGGTTTAATAAAACCTGCAAGTGAGAAGAATTGGGGGTTGAGGAATGTCAGTCTGCAAGGTTCTTGAATAGGGTTCCCAGCTATTAACATAGTGTAAACACATACATATTTCTGATATATATCACATATATAAACAAAACTGGTTTAGAGGAAAAGATGTCTGAGAATGGATGTCTCATTTATTGTTAGCAGCTGAGGAACCTGTAAATCCTTAACTTCTTAGGAACATTTTAGTAAGTTCATTTATCTTAGTTCATAGCTACCACTTTTGCATACCACCTCTGCGTTCTCTGACAATATTGTTAAAAATGAAATTGATGGTAGCTGTATGTTGGCAACTTAAAGAATCACATTGCTTTCTGATTGTTTCCTACAGCGGGTATAAGATGTATGCCCCTAAGATGATGAGTAGAAAGGGGTCATCTGAAGGAATCTCCTCTCTAGTTTGCTCAGAGAGGCCAAACAGATAGGAGCTGTCAAAAGAGGATTTATGAAGAGCAACGTGGAATTGCAATATATTTTCCTTGGCTTTTGCAACACCTGACAGCAAAGGAAAAGTTCAAAGACAGTTAAGATGTGCAGAGATCTTACCTAAATGCCTTCTTGATAATTTTTGAAAACTGGATTTTTCCTGAATTGATGACGTAACTATCTAAAGCTGCTGGGAAATATGAAGGTAACTCACTTTAAAATTAGTAACTTCAGATGTAGGGGAGAGGACAATGACTTAGAGCCAGAGGCAGCAGGTTGGCCAGCAGGGAAGCCTTTTTGTGTGGAATTTCAGTTGCAACCATAAAGGCATCTCCATGAACTCTCACACTTTGTCCACGGCCTTGGGATTGGAAGCAGCACGGTCTTCTGCAGTCTGTTCTTTGCTGTTCTTCCACCTTTTGCTTTCATGCCACGGCAGTGCAGCAGCTGTTGCCTCCTGCCTCCCTGACAGCCCGACCTCAGCCTCTCAGCGCTACCCGAGCTCTTCAAAACATGTCTGGCCCAGGCAGGAAAGAAAACTGGGTCACAGGCAAGCCCAAGTAGGCCAAGTTACTGCTATTCTGCTGCTTTTGTTTGAGTTGTTCCCTTCAGCCTCTTCAAGTCTGCTTATTCTTTTCATTAAGCTGTACTCAGAGCTGTGGTGTTTCAGCAATGTTTGTTCAAGGCTCAGGACCTATAGCTATGAGCTGTCCATCGTGACTGCCACAGAAAGAAATGTGAATATTTTTAAAAGACGTGAGCCTGAGGGATACAGAAAGGGCTGTCGTGTAAAGCATGAGTCAGAAAACATTTGGCCATTACTGCCTGGCAAAGTGAGCTTTGTGCTAAAGTGTTGTGATGAACCAGAGGTAGTGCTTGCTTCTGGCATGGTATTTCCATTTGCAGCTTTTGGATAAAAATCACGACCAGAGATGTTACAAAGCACATCAGAAGCTGCCCTGTGCTGTCAGAATCACTATTGTGTATGACAGCTTCTGGCTTGTGACACCCACCCAGGCAGTCTGTGTAGAAATGTTGATTACTGGTGCCACCAGACAGGCTTCTGTTGAAAACGTTTGACATTGGTGTAATCTGTCCTTCAGCTTGCCATGGAGTGACTGTGTAAAGCTGCTCCCTTTCATGCAGTCAGAAAATAATTCAGAAGCTCCACAGTCAACTGGTTGGGTGCCAAAAAACCTCCAGTGATTGTCCTGCTCTGGTCTGCTCTTATCTGCACTGGTGTGAGGTGTCCAGATTTGGGCACCACAGCATAAAAGGGACGTAAAGCTATTAGAGTGTCCAAAGGAGACCATGAGGATGGGGAAGGGCCTGGAGGGGAAGCCGTGTGAGGAGCAGCTGAGGTCCCTTGGTCTGTTCAGCCTGGAGAGGAGGAGACTGAGGGGAGATTTCAGTGCAGTCACAGCCTCCTCATGAGGGGAAGAGAAGGGGCAGGCCCTGATCTCTGCTCTGTGGTGACAGTGACAGGAGCCGAGGGAATGGCCTGAAGCTGTGCCAGGGGAGGCTGAGGCTGGATATTGGGAAAAGGTTCTTTACCCAAAGGATGGTCAGGAACTGGAGCAGGCTCCCAGGGCAGTGGTCACAGCTCCAAGGCTGGCTGAGCTCAAGAAGCACTGGGACAATGCTCTCAGACACATGGTATGATTCTTAGGGCTGTTCTGTGCAGGGCCCGGAGTTGGGCTCGATGGTCCTTGTGGGTCTCAGGATGTTCTGTGATTCTGTGATTCCTCAAGTGGACACTGCATGGGCTTGCTGGGCAGCCTGGCCCACCACCCAGCTGTCCTCACCACCCAGCTGTCCTCATGGGAAGAGGTTCTTCCTCACGCCCAGTGGGAAACTTTTGTTTCAATTACTGTTTGTTTTGTCCTCCTGCCCTGCACTGCTGGCTCCATCTTCTCAATAACCTCCTTGGGGTCAGAGATAATTTGGTTTTTATTTTATTTTTAAGTAACTTTTAATTTTAAAGTCATTATGTGTGCCATTCTGAAAGTATTTTTCCTATTGCTGAGTTTAATTTCTTATTACGCTATAGACTATAAGAAATTACATTACACTGTATGGATTCAGATAACCATGCCTCCTTTTGAAGTGGCAAGTTTATGGATTTTTTCTGACAATTACTGTGCTACACTCTTGAAAAAAAATCAGCACATGTAAGGGATTTTGAAATTTAAAATTCTGTTAGTAAAAATAAAGGAGAGAGTGAGCACAGTTTATCTTCTCCTGAAGGATAGTACTAAGTTTACATAGCTTCTACGTGTGCCTGCTTGCCTTTAAACAAGTGTTTGCATCCCTTTGAGCTGCAATTTGCATGTGTTTAAAATCCTCCTAAATATATTAATACAGAGAGATTGGACTATATATTGGGTTTTGTATCTATCAGTTGGGAGGCCAGGAAGAGGAGTACCAGAATAAGGAGCTCTTGCGTTCTCAAGCACTGTAAGAACTCTCTTGTAGCTATGAACACAATTAGGATGTGTTACTGATGTCATGCAATATGTCAGTTGCCAAAGATTGAGATCCCCTCCTTCAGTCCTTCTGAAGCACGGGGCTGTGGCGAGGCTGGCACGCAGCAGTCCCAGCAGCCACATACCCAGACAAGCTGGCATTTGAGCAGCTTGGCTTTGGCGGCTGCTGCCAACCTGCAGCCACTGCCAAGCTCCTGAAGCAGATCCCTCCACGTGGGTGAGTGCTGGGAGTGCACTGCTAGACGTTCTGTGGGCTGAGGGCTTCGCTGTGCCTCAACACTGCTGCTCGCATTAGGAGACTCTAAGCACCTGCCATTGCTCGGTATGAACAACTGGATGTTATCCCTCACGCTGCCAAAAAGACTGGAGGATTAAAGGAAGAGTGTAGCTGCTTACCATATTTACTTTTCTCTCTCTGCCAGCACAGTCTGGTTTTCTCTCTGATCATTTATCCAGCCTAGACTTGAGCACTGTAGTCATCATGATGAGCAAACATGCACATTCTGTGCTGGGGACCTGGGTGAAGGGGAGTTTCTGTGGCAAGGTGAGGGGGATGCCACTGCACCTGTAGAGGTGAGGGACAGAGCGCACCAAGCCAGATCTCTGTCTCCAGGTTCCACTGGCTCATGGAGTAGGCAGGGAAAATCAGCAGAACAAGAAATGTGCACACGAGTATCCAGTCCTTCAATCCTGCACATGGCTGGGAGCTTTGAGTGGGGGTGGCTTCAAGGGGAGCACAGACTGACTCAATGCTCTGTGTGAAGGACACTTCCCTGGCTCCCTCCGTCAGTCTCTCCTCATGCCACATCCATCCCTGAACGCTGGCTTGTGGCAAGGTGAGGCTTGGAACAAAAAGCAGGCAGTGCGTCAGTACATAGTCCTGTGCCTGCAGAGTCTTGTTCAGAAACTGCAGCACTTCAGCAGGAACACAGCGTCCCTTGTCACATCTTTCTGCATCTGACTAAGCCCTCGTCCTTACCCTCTGAGCCCTCACCCTCCAGAGCCCTCCCAGGCAGAACATCACATTTCTGTTTAAGTGTATTAAAAGCAAAATATGTTTCAAGTTATTAACGATCATTTTCTGTGGGTTTTCCTGTCACTGCTCTCACCAAATTTTTGTAAAAAAAAAAAATCTATAAATGCACCCTGGTTAAAACAGCAGCAGTCAAAAGAAATGGCACTTAATTATGATGTTGCTTGACTTGCTGCGAGCTCCTGACAGTGTAGCCATCAACGATAACTGTCAAATACACTTTGGCAGCTCTGATGTTAGCTTGAGATTTGAGTGGAATGTTCAATACTAGCAATTGAGCAAGATATAGGGAGAAATTCCAGTGACAGGGCTTTGTTGATAGGAGCAATGCAAGCTTTGAGCTCAAATAAAACATCAGCTGGGAAATTAAGATGTTATTATATTACATGTTAGTGATGCTTAGGATCTTAGGAATAACAACCCTCATCAGCTAAGGAATTACTAAAGCAGAATTAAAGAATGCTATTGCTTTATAAAGCCATAATATTTTTTATGTAATAAAGTTCTCAGAAACTACCTTTATGGAGTTACCTATAAAACGATTATGTCACTTATGCAAGACCTATTGCACTTAATGGTCTTTGGATTTATCCCTATATATATGTGCATACATCCTAAGGAACCTTGATAAACTCTACAGTAACTCATGCAGGAAGTTTGTGTCTAAATACCCTTCTCTCTGGTTCCTCCCGTTGTCAGCACAAAGTGTGGCTGAACAAGGGCCTCAGGAGAGCTGGGAAGCTCAGCTCAGCACGGATTTGGCAGAAATGGAAGGTCATAGTGCAAGAAGAATAAAGGCAGAATGCAAGTTTCACTTTGGAAGATTTTTCATGCTGATGGTGGGGGAGAAAAGTATGAAAGCAAAGGCATTTTAAAAGTGCAGAACTGTGTGTGGTTATAAGATTTAGAATAAAAAATAAGGATAAGAAGGGAAGGTAACAGAATCAGGGAAGATGTAGAGAAGTGCCAAAAAGCAGCCAAAAATTAAGATAGGAAAAAGGAGTGAGTCATCATTCTGGAGCAGGATACTACACCATTTCCCACACACACACACTTCAGGCTCTCATACAGAATTGTGGAGCTCACACGTTCTGCCAGAGAGTGAACAGGAGAACCAGCTGGAGGCAATCCTGTGCCATGATGATTCTGCTTCAGCAGGGAGGTTGGACTGCGTGATCCCACCAGTGATCCCTTCCAGCCTTACCAATTCCATGAATAATACTTTCTGTGGGGAATCTATGGTGTGAAAAGTCTCTAGGACCTGGCAGATAATTGATACCCTGCAAGAATATATGTGGAAGCTTAAGCATGGGGGGAAAAAACCTCACCAAAACAAAATCCCTCTGGAAAAAATGTTACTTAGTTTAAAAAAAATCACCATACAGTTGTAATATTTTTTAATCTTTAAGCTTTTGTGATTTATGCTTTGAAGCTTTTTGCATCCCTTGGACATGTAGTAGAAGTTGGAGATGCTTGGGGCTGTGATTTTCCGTAAGCAAAAGTGACATAAAGAGTAAGACTTGGTGGTAGATCAGGTAGATGAAGTTTCAGACATTAGCTCGGGGGTGTCACTACCTAACACACAAGGGGGTTTAAGTTCAGTAGTGTTGTGCACTGCTTAGCAACAACTGCAACACCAGGGTGTTACCAACATAATTCTCATACTGAATCCAAAATACAGCACTGTACCAGCTACTGGGAAGAAAATTAACTCTGTCCCAGCCAAAACCAGTAGCTATTAGTTTTAGCTATTCAGTATTGAGGTGCTAGCAGGCAAGGGTGCTATAAAAAGGCTTTGAACCACCTAAACATGCAGACCATTGAAAAGGTTTAAAACCCTCCTGCTGTTCCACTGGAATGTTTTTTCAGCTTTTGCAGTTGATTTCTTTGGTATTACTCCATTGCCATTCATTTTCTGGTGGCTGTGTGAGTCACTGCTGCTGGTGCTGTCCCATTCGTGGTGGATTCTCCGTGCTCATGCCATTTGCTGGGCCAGGAGAAGCACTCACACAGCACTGATGGAGGCTTCTCTCTTGCACAGTGTGAACACACACAAAGCAAAAGCATACAGAGAGAAGATATTGGGCTCTAAAGTTTCTTCCCACTGGAAGAATAAGGGGGCACATTGTCCTGCCTCATTGCACTATAAAGTTTTGGCTGTTCCTGTTCACTGCTGTCGAATTCCTCTTGCTGTCCTCAATCTCTATTTAATTTTCATTTTTGGTAGCAAGGGCAGAGCTTTCTGTGTTCAGAAACCAGTGACTGCTATGCTGCTTATGGGGCTAAATGCTGATGGCTGATGGAGTTACAACTGATCTGAGGGTGTGTTTGGCTTGGTGACAAGAGTGTCATTTTTGGTCAGTGCCCTTCTGCACTGAACAGTAGGAGATGACAACAAAAACATAGGTGCTCTGTGGGGTGCCAGCCCCCTCCCTTTTAAACACAATAGGGTAGTTTGCAGGGAAGGGGAAGAGTGTCTTTGAAAATGCCTGCTGCTTCTCTGCTCTTTCTGCCAAGAGCTGGTCTTTTCTCTTCTCTATTGCGAGTCCATTGCAGGGGTACCACGGCACACAGGGCCACATGCAGCCCTCATTGCCCAGGCAGATCTTCCACAAATCTTTAGCTTTATATCTCAAATCCATAAGCTTTCACGTGTGATTAGGGCAAGAGTTCATCTTGTTTAGGTCTAGCTGTTTGGCCCATAATTTCACATCCTATTACTATGATACTATTTCTTCAGTGTCCTGATGCGTTTTAGCAGAAATGTCCTCAACAGTGGCCTAATGTAAAATAGAAATGAAATGTTTCAGATCCTGTAGTGGGTTCTTTTTCTCTCTGCCAGCTATCAAGTTTCTCTCCTGTGGGACTCTTGCTCCTTAGGGGGCTGTTTCTTAGCTGCTTATCCCTTTCACACATCAGCAAAAGTGCAGGCAGCCATCAGGCAGGAAGATTACTGCCAGAGAATCATAGTCTTAGACAGCTTTACCCTTTTTATCATAAGTTTTTTCAGTGTGTTCATTGTCTAAAATATCACCATAGATTTTTAGCTGTCAGCCCCCATTACCCAGATAAATTTTTCCCTTATATCCACACTGAAAATTAAGTTTGGGAAAGGAGAAAGAATGGCCTTCATATTTATCTTTCTCTTTTATCAAGTTAAAACATACATATTCAGGTTGTATCAAAAATTAATAAGATTAAAGGAAAGGTTCATATGTAATTTCAATTCTTATTACTATATAATAGGAACATAGTACAGGTTGGCTTACTGGATGTATTTTTGCAACAGTAGAAGGTCTTGGAGAAACTTAGAATTACTATAATAAATTATAAAACTGAATCATTCAGCAAGGAAAATTAGCACACACTCACAGAGAGAACTGATGAGATTTAGGTAGTGGATTTGGATGGTGACTGACCTTATCCATCCTAGAAATAATATTAAAATTGATAACATTTGTAACAGAATTGGTTTGTCTTACTCGCAAATTGTCGATACAAAAGAACTTGTAACAAAAATTTTTCTTAAAAGGAAGTTACCTCTTATCCCTTAGCTTCCTATGGGGCTGTTTCAGGCCTAATAATTAATGAGTGCGTTGCAGTGAATGTAGTTAGATACGGCTTTGAGGGTTTGTTAGATTTGAGTTCTGGTTGTAGCTGGCACAAATCCCAAGTTCCCTGCAGATAAACAGAAAAGATAGTTTCTTAGGATAGCCAAGTTAAAATGAATTTGCCTTCAGAATTAAGATCTTGCTGCTTAAAAGTGCTTATCAAATTTTCACTTTATAACAAGTAGCACTTACTAAGAATATTGGCACCTTCACTCCTGCTGTAACCATAGACAACACAAGACATCCCTGTGCAAGGTTAGCCTCTTTTTTTTTTTTTTTTCCCTGATAACTCTTCAGTGTTTGGCTCATTTTATTTGAGGATTTTTTTTTCCTTACTTTTTATTGAGATTTCACCTTTCACTCACCAGCCTAAAATTGAAAGCTCAGCCTCAGAGTTACAGCACACACCTTTGCCTCCCTTTTCATGATGAGTCTATAACATTACACTTAATTCACATCTTCATTTTTAATCTCATGCAAAACCAGTGCTAATGCAGCATTAATGCTGTAGAGTCAAGTAATCGAAATAGGTCAGTCAGACATGTTGAACACACTTCCTTTCCTTTTCTGTCCTCTGTGTATGCAAAAATGATCTCACCAGTGTTAAATGCCAATAGTCAAATGGTGTAAATATCGTGCAGTTGTAATATATAATGGGCTGCATCTATTTCACTTTGCTCTCATTAAGATCCTTGTGCTGTGGATGTTCCACTAGTAGAAGAAAATTATTTTGTTCATCTTTGTTACAATCAGAATTATCGACCAGTTCTTCCCAAGAGAGAATCACTGTCAAAACTATGAAATGTTTTATGAACTTTTGCCAGCAGAAGTCAGCTTGCACTGTTTCCAGTCTGAGATGGGAATCTGTGCAATTAACCTTGACTCCGTCCTTTCTGTAAACGATAACAGATAAAAACTTTGACCTCTGGTTTGGGGACCTAAGTGTCTTGAATCCCTTTCAAAAGGGAAATTCTACCCAGACAGACAAAAGTCTAAGGAATAAAACTTAGTGTCTTAAAAAAGTAGCTGAGACTTAGAAAAAAACATTTTATGTGAAGTAATCCATATGCTCTTAAAGATGTTGGAACAGAATTGTCTGGGGTGGGTTTATCTATTTCATGTATTTGCAAAGACTTCATTCCTTTAGAGGTTAATATGTTTATATTACATTTTATCATGTTAACCTCTGCAGTGGAAGAGGTAATATCCTTGTGGTTACAGAAGGAACACAGGTCTTGACTTACCCAAGGTCAGAGAAGAAATTTGTGAACTGTGCCTTGTAGCATTTCAGCTGTTTTGCTGTGCCTTAGCACAAGCCACAGCATATGGCAGAGAATCTGTACAGCGGGGTTTTGCAAGTGAAAGAACAGAGGAAACTCTTGGGAGAGTGGAACGTCTGATGCTGAGGCAATCACAGATTTTGTGGAACATGCAGGCTTTTTTTATTCATGAATTAAATTTAGAATGCTGTATATAGTTCAGTACTTCTCATACATAAATCTAAGTATATTGAGCAACATGCTTTAACTACTCTCTTTTAACTTATGGGAATCTGTATTTTATTGGAAAACTCGATGTTGTGTGTGAGGTTTCCATGTAGTCCTCCTCCACTGTTGTCTCTGGGACTTTGAAGGTGCTGGACACCAAAGAGGGTTTAAGTGCCAAATGGTACTTTTGAGGTTGACTTCAGAAGTGAGGTTCTGGCTCTGCAGGATACCCCAATACCCCAATACCATGTGGAATTGAGGTGTGGCAGGAAAGGCATGGGCAGGGAATGAAGGGAAATGCAAAAAGCTTGGCAGGGTGCTCACAGCAAAGGTCACGGTGCCCAGTTTGCTGCCTCTGCATGGCTGAGTTTTTGCATGGGGACAAAAAATCCCCAAAGCTCTGCCTGCATGCTGCCTTGTAATGTATTGAGGAAAAGCTGGCTCTATGCACATGGAAAGCTATTGGTTTTCATATATACCAATGACAAGATAAAGGGTTTTCCATATTTATTTTATAGCATGTTGTTACTTGCAGTGATGCAGAGTGGGTCTTTTTAGGAGAAGGGAGTGGGGAGGGTAAGGGGATGCTGGATGCTGTTAACTTCAGCATAAAAATTAATCTGTACATTTATTCATTTTCAAGGTTGTTTTTTTTTTTCTTCATAGAGCAAAGGTTAAGTAATGCATTTGTATGGTAAATGTCATCATTTCTCAGTTGGCTTGGTTTGAATAGTCAGTAATTACTCTCTGTGATGCTTGTGACCATATTGAGATTTTATTCAAAAGCCATTGAAATAAGCACAAGGGGGAAAGTTACTATTTTTGTTTTGTTATTGTTTGCATAGGCCACATGCACAATGCTGTTCTTCATATTTGAAATCTCTTTCAAAGATATTTCAACTTAAAACACACAATAGAAGTAGAGGAGCCAGTGATTATGGCTGGTAATGATATTGTGGATTTAGGTGCTGACAAAGCCTAACATAATCTGTTTTAATTAACTTTTTTTTTCCCCTCAATAATATGTTGTAATCATACTCAAGGACCTTGTACCAGCATTCTTCCTTTTATATTAAGGAAGGACTTTTATATAAAGTCACAAAGAAGAGGCAAGTTTCAGTTTATGCACAATAAGAAAACTACCATATCCTTTAGAAATAACAGTCATGAGAAAAATGTGTCTGCCCTACACTTTTTAATCTTCTAAAGATGTATGTGTATGCTTCAGTGGGTCTTTCCACATGCATAAAGCTAACAGGGTACAGCCTGCAAGAGTAAATTTTAAAGAGCAAGAGGATTAAGAAACCTAACCCCCCCAGTACTTGAATATTATGTGTACTTTTTTTTCATAATGAACATGACATTTATCTCTAGTGTGAGCAGTGGGTCATTTTGTGTTTCATAATAGCAGCAAATGAGTGAGATAAGCTTAGAAAATTTTGTAACAGGATGGAAAATAAGAAACAATCAATAGCATAATTGACAATGGGCTCCACATGTAACAGGGCACACAGGGAATGGGGACTTTTCTGTGGGAACCCAGCCTTTCCACTGGCTCCATGTCCCACATGAGTTTGTCTTGTCTTTACGTTCTGAGAAGATCTTTTTTTCCATAATTTTTATTCAACAAATAGTCTGCATCTAAACAGTTTACTATGTTACTTTTCAGCACTGTGGTTGCATTCTCTCAGTAGAGGTTGTGTATTTTTTGTAATTTGAATGCTTGGTGAAATTCACATTCTGTAGTCTTGATCCTCAAATGGATTATCCAGGAATATCCATGGCAGTTTATATTTTGGTTTTTAGCAGAAATATTTCCTTGGCTGCTCATTAAATGAGGAATCCTCTCCCAAGAGTATTTATTTCAACAGACTGTAATTGAGGTGATGTTCTTCACTAGGAATACATGAATAAATGTGAATAAAGAGAGACTTATCATTTCAGTCACACTTTAGTTTACCTTGGGAAGTTAGTTTCAGTATGTAAATAAGTGTGTGCACCAGGTCATGCAAATCCTTGAGCAAAGGAGAAGGAATTTGCAGTTCTTCTCTTTCCTACACTTTGAATTTCTGCAGCTTTGTGTTATGTGAGAGCCCAGGTGCTTTGCAGTGCTTGGCTACAGCTCTGTCCTGCTCCCAGCCCTTTTCAGTGCTCCTTGTCTGGAGGGGATCTCAGCTGTGCTGTCTGTGCTTAGCACAGTAGTGAGGTTAAATCACGGCAACCGTGAGGAGACCTTTGAAGTTTGCAGAGAAAGACATATTGCTGTTAGTAAAAAGGTGATTTTTAAATAAAGCCAATCGAGAAGATTAGAGAATGGAAAAATGCCAAACTGATTATATTTAAAAATGTTGGAGACCAAAAATGGTGGAATCCAATACATAAATAAATATTTAAAGGGTGTAAAAGATGAACAAAGGTGTCTAAGAAATGGAGTACGGTTAATCGATAAGTACTTCTTTAAATATGCACTGTACAAAGTAAACAAAAAGCAAAGAAAGTATTGATCAGCATGTGTTGAAAGCTGGTGACAGGGATTAATCTGACTACACAAAAGACTTAAATCTTCACATAGTTGTTTCAGCAAGATAATATTGTCTGGTCTCTGAATTGCTTTTATCTTGGTAAGGCTTATTCTAAAGCATCTTTAACAAGACAGTGATCGCTATTCAGGACTGACAAAAGAGCAAAGCTGCATCAAACTCACAGTTTCTCATAAAAAATAGCAAGGAGAAAAAAAAGTCTTTAATGAGGTCTTCTGTTGAAAGAAAATCAAAATTAAGCCTATTTGCACACATTACTTAAATCAGTTTATTTTAATAAACAGATTTTTTGTTATTATTTATATGGAATGTTTGAGTGAAACTGCAGTTCATAACTACGTATGGTTTAGTTGTGGCTTAGGCAGTAGGTGCTGAAGTCAGTATTCAGGCAGAACAGGTTAACAATTGCTGAAATGAAGAGGTTTTTAATTATTTTCAGTGTGATTCACGTCAACAGAAGAATTCAAAAGTTGTTAGATTTGTGTATTACCATGGAAATGGGAGTTGGGTAATTGTGTTGGCACAATTGCTTTTAATAGCAAACAAATAAAACAAAAGACATTAAACCCTAAATGTTTAGTTCACTGCCAGTGAGGATTTACTTTCTAGATCCAGATTTTGTACTTCCCAATGAGGAATAGGCCTAAAGCTGTACTGGAATCAGTTTTCATGCAATGTGAACAGGATTTCCCCTCAAATTACAACTTTTCCAGTTATATTTTAGACAGATAAAAAGTCTATTTGCTTCTTTTATTTTTAAGATAGTATTTTAGAGTACAATTTTTAGAATTTCAAATTTTAATGATGGGAACACGTCAGCAGAAGCTGAGGACATTTTTTATCTTAGGAATGGCTTCTGTATCGCTGTGGTGTTGTTTGAGAGAGCAAGTAGACAAGTAATGAAAAAACCAAGATTTGATACTCGTAATTTTATTTTTAATAGCTTACAAAAAAAGGACTGGGACTTGCAAGAGATAAATGCTTGTATTTAAGATTCCAAATGTTCAGTTACAGCACTGTGGTATTCATTCTTGAAAAATTAATGATTAGTACTAATTAGGATACTGTACATAGTCTTTAGTGATTTGTCTAGATTTACCTTGGTGTTTTCATGCAATCTTTGTTATGAACCTGAGAGTTCCAAACTTGGAGCTGCTGCCACCTGCTTGACGTGTGTGCCTGGTGTTCCCGTGGGTGGGGGTGTGTGCACTGAAGAGCTCCAGCCCGGGAAGGAAATGCAGGTGTGTCAGTGTACAGTGCTTGCACTGTGCTTTGATAATCCTGCGTGTTGCCTTACTACCTGAAATGTGTGGATGAAAATACTGGTTTGTGTGTTGCATGTTTGGAGAAACCGATCTTAAAAAATAGCAATCTGTTTGGCATGTTAGCACTTTGAACTAGAAAAGTGGTTGAAATAATAAACTTAAAATATAATGCTTAAGGAGCTGTTGATGAATTGAATGTGTGAATCTCCAGTTGCTTATCGGCTTATTCTGCTGTCGTGAATGTTTTCTCTTATTTCCTTCGCTTTTTTCTTTTTCTACTTTCCTTCTGTTCCTGTTTTAAAGTTGATTAGAATATTATGAGATTTATAAAGAAAATTTGGTTTTTTAGAAATAGATGCCAATAAAGCAATATCTAGTGCTTCGCAGCAAAATAGTCATTGGGTTCCATGTAAGTTCATTGAGTTAATTTTTTACTGTGGCATGTTTTGCATAAGCTTCAGGACATGGGAGTAAGGCATTGTAATCACCACTCAAACCAAAAAGAAACTTACATCTTTGGGGTAGCTAAAGAAGAACTCTGGCTCTTGTGGGACATTGCAAGAGCTCTGATGGTTCTTTCCTTAAACCAGAAAAACTCCACGGTTGTAGGGCTCTTTAGCCAATTGATGGTAGAATCTTTGTTAATCGAAAAATAGCACGTAGGGCAGAGAAAAGATTAAACTGTCCTGATTGTCATTATTATGTATCTCTCAGAGTGTACTGGGGCCATTTCCTAAAACTTCCTGAGGAGGCCACAACTGTATGACCCTTATCTAGAGGAGCGGTTCAGAGAAGCATCCTTTCTGTGGAGGAACTGGCCACCCCAGACCTCCAAGTCTCTCGTATCCATCCTTCCTTAGTGACACGTGAGGTGCTGGAATCCCCTTTTTGCAGGAGCTGTTTCCTGTGCGTTCCTAACTGTGCCTTTTGCTGCCCGCAGAGAGCGAGGAGGTTTACCAGCGCCAGGTGCTGTCCATCGCCTGCATCGTCTTTGGCATCGTCGTGGTGGGCATGCTCTGTGCAGCGTTCTACTTCAAAACAAAGTAAGAGCCTTCCTCTGCTGTGTTTGGGGTCTGGCTGCTGTCCTTTTTACAGCTTTAGAGTTCTGCAGCTTCTCCCCTCCTTTTGAAGTTGCTCTTATCTCTGGTCAGGCTACGGCAGTTCCCATGGCTACACTAAATCCCCCCAAAAAGTAAACAGGAGTAATAAGTGTTCTTCTTTCTGTTTTCTGATATCAGGAAAGAATAGACTGTGTCATTTCCAGTTCTGTTTTTTTGACAGTAATAATTTTGTGTCTTTTACTATCAGTGCAATAATCACTTTGCTCTTCTGAAAATGACAGTTTAAACATACCATCTCCTTTTTGCATTTCATTCCATATCCCTGCATGTCCCTTTTCTTTCTCTATGCTGAGAACAAAAGTAAAGTTAGAAATGCAGAAACAAGTTCCCTGCAGGTATCTGTAACCTGTAGCTAATTCAGCAGCCTTTTGATGAAGATGCATATGAGTATCTGTAACACAGAAGCACTTTGACTTATCCAAGTAGTGAAATCATCTCTACTAAACTATTTTCAAGTGAAATACTATCTGGTCTATTCGTTTATCTCCCCAACTGAATATTACTTTATAATATTTATTGTTATGTGTGTAATTTTTAGTTGCAAAAAGCTCACAGCAGTTGCATGACATGCTTGTCAGTGCCACTGCATCTATAAATGAGTTCTGTAGGGTGGTCATCCTTCATTCCTGTTTCAGCTGAAGTTAATGAGAGAACACAAATCAATATAAAGAGTACCTGCATGAGGTTACTCAGGGTGGCTGAGCATCAGAAATGTGAAGGTTGGCACTATTTAAAAGTTTGGATGTTTATCTGAATCCCTCTTTCTAGAATTTATTTTAATGTCTAGGAAATTTAATGAGGGTTGGGTATTATTTAGAAAAAAAATTACATTGACATTTCTACCAGAAAAAAAGTGAAGAGGTGCTTTTTTCCCGTTTTTCTTCCCCTCAAACTGCAGGGGTAGGTCATGTGTGAATTGAGTGAAGATTTGAATTGGTTCACATTTTTTCCAAGTAATCCTAATTATTCTAATGTCTTGGGGGATGTCGTTTAATTGTTCTTTAGACATCCAGCATGACAGTGATGCTAGCTGGGAAGGACAGACTGGCAGGACAGTTCCTCTCTGCAAACTCCTTCGTTGTAGTGTAAATTGTGAGCAGAGACAGCCACTCTGGCACTGCATTAGAAATGTCATTATGCATCTTAGATCTGCAGATCTTAGAAGAAAGAGTGAGCGAGAATCTTCCTGGAAAGCTTGAGGGTTTTGCTGATGAGGAGAGTTTTAGAAAAGGCAGATTGGGATTGTCAGTTGGAGGAACAGGCAGTCAGTGACTGAGCATACTGTGAATAAAATGCCCCTCTATTATTCACAGTGCCCCTCTTGTTCTGGCACTGCTTGGTGAGAGCTGGGTTGGAACAGCCTGCAAAACACCTGGGTTTTGATGAGGTGGTGAGGAGAGCTAAGTCTGAAAATAATGAGTGGAAGTAACACTTGAAAGATGAATTTACAGGACATTAGAGTGTCATAACTCAGGAGCAGGTGGGGTGTTGGGTTTGGGGCTCTGTCTGCATTATAAATATGAGGGTTACTGAGAAGAGTTGAAGTGGGCTGGTGCCAGACTCTGGGAACTGAAGTTTGGAGAGCTGTGAGAAAATGAGCACCCCTGGTTCAGTCAGGAGGCCTCAGACAATGCATGAATTCAGTAATGGAAGGAGACTGATGGATCCCTAAACCCTGGCTGTGGCTCCATCTGGCATTGTCCAAAAAGGAAATAAAAGTGTCTAGACTGGGTCGCATAGAGGCCGGGTAAAACTGTAAATCTAACATTGGCCGGTGTCTTAAGGGTGTAAAACCCAACAAATTTAAAGTGCCTCAACACTTACCATATGTTAGCTTTTAGCCAGCAGATTTTTGGAAACTTCTTTATCAGGCATATGTACCCTGACTATGCCTAAGAATTATCAGAGCACTCCTCCTGCATGGGGGTTATCTTGGGGTTTCATTTGATGTACAAAAATTTAGAATATTGCTAACAGATACAGAAACTCTGAATAGTGCATCCGTTAAGAGAAAAGTTTCCATGAAGATCCTGACCCTCACTTACTTAGTCTGACAATTCTTTAATACCAGCTGCTAGAAATAGGCACTCCTCTATGTGCCATTGAATTAAAAGTCCTTTTTTAAAATAGATTCAATCTGAGAAAGTTTAGGACTATAATTAAACTCTGTGCCCTTCCAATTACTCCTTTTGGGTTAATCAAGAAAGTGCTGGAAGTGTTAGCAACAGATGAAGAGCACAGTAATGGGCTGCCCTTTACAGCTTAGACTTTTACAAATGACTAGTGACTTTATTTCTTGCTGAAGTAAGAGCACTTCACTGCCAATAACTCTAAAGTAGAACACATAAGGCCCATTTGTTGTGAAAACAAAAATTATAAAATAAATTTATTAATCAGCAAGTAACTTTGAATTATTAATAGTTCCTAGTTTTATAGCTTGCATTCTGTAGTTTGGCAAAATGAATATGCATAAACCTAATATTAATGTTAGGTTGCATGAACATAAAAGGAAATTAATGATTGGATTGTTTTTCTCAGGAAATTACCTTCAGGAATTTCAATTGTAATATTAAAGATTGCAGTAGTGAAGCTGGATATTTCAGTTTACTTACACGTGTTTATATACATAGAAAAAACTCCATTTATTTTTCTAAATAAATCCAAAAATGTTGTTATTTTCCTGATTAAATTCTCATTTTGTATGTATAGGAGAAATTTCCCAAGTCTGCTGCTGTGATCATGTTTAATTATCATTGTTCATATCTTATATGAAGTCTCCACTCAGAAAATTCCTGAATGTTCTGTAATCATTTTGGAGACCAACGTGCAAGAGGCTGTTTTTCCAGCAGGACATAGGAATAGATATATTAATTTCCTCAGTGTATGTAATATAGCTGGTCAGAAAATAGTTGTTCATAAAAAAACTCTAAAGTTGTTTTTTTTATGAATCTCCCCTGGAATTTTATGCGAAGCGAAAGAGCTCATTTAGACATTTTATAAATTACATTGTTCAATTTAATTGGATTCAAAAATTAGTAGATATTAAAAACATTTTTAAAAGACATGTTTCAGACTCAACTGTCTAATTTAATTTGACACTATAATCCTTCAGATTATATGTCTATTCAGATTACACCAATATTACTTCTACAAGTTTTGGCTAAGGAAAATTTTCAAAGTTTTTGTGCTTGTGAAATTATTTCCTCACCTACCCCTATTCATAGATTTTACTAATTATGAGTTCCTAGCAATACTCAAAACATGCCACCTATATTTCTAACTTGCTTACAATATAAATTCATTCTTTTCCATTTGCTTCAAAATAGGATGAAACTAGAAAGCCCAAGAGGTACTTGCAGAATTCTAGATTTGTTATGGCTTATGACCTGTGCTCAGGAAACGAGCTGTAACAAATACTTCTGAGCAGGTACTTACAATTTGTTGAATTTAAGCCAATGCTTACATTGTGTCATGCTGAACCAAAACTAAGGAGCTCAAAAATTAGTAAAAACTATATTGTTAAAATTGAATACCTGAACTGTGGTACTTGTCACCACTTACTTTCATATTGAGGGAACTTGTCCTCTCTCACAGGCCCCTCCACTGAACACATAAGTCATTTTCCTCTGGTTTCTTGTACCTTTCTGCAGTAGACACAGATTCCACTGTGAATAAGGAATTAAAATTACTTCTATACTTCATTCAGTGTCAAATTCGCTGCCTGGCTCAAGTAAGAGCCTGTCAAGCTTGATGATGTCATAAGGCTTTCTGCAATCAGAAATGTTTCAAAATTGTGCTGAAGCTTCTTTGCTAAAATTTAAATTTCTTTATAAAAAGGCCGTATTTTCTTTATCTCTTATCAACACTTGGCTGAAATCACTTCCTTCTGAAATTTGGCTCAGCACCAGTTGCTGTCCAAAACCTGCTGGTGGCATAATGAAATGCTGCTACTGGTGAGTCCTTGAGGTTGCTGGGTGG
Organism: Platysteira castanea; assembly: GCA_013397175.1. NCBI lineage: Eukaryota > Metazoa > Chordata > Aves > Passeriformes > Platysteira > Platysteira castanea. Next base: position 498,846 of record VYXC01002874.1, read on the forward strand.
TTTCCAAGGCCATTGTAGGTTCACTGCTGGAGATGCATCTTCTGGGGAGAGAAAGGAAGCAGGGAAGGAAGGAAGGAATTAAAATGGTATTGTGAAGTTTTTGCTCATGATTGTTTAAAACTGATAGTCCCAGACAATGTAGCTTATCTCAAAAAAAAAAAAAAAAAAGGCTGATAAAAGGCCTTAAATGTATTTTGCCAACAGTTTTTGCCCAGCTGAGGTATCTTTTTGGAGAAGATAAAAGTAATATTTAAAGTTTGCTGTCTCATATCCTCTATCACGTACAGAACTTAAAAACTGTTTGTCACTCCCACTCCATAGAGTGTGGCAGAAAGTCTTTGTTAACAGTATAGTTATCTCCTGAATAATGCAAGGGATTCATCTAGAGGTATTCCTAGCTCTGACATGGTGGATTACAGTACAATAAGTCAAAAACTCGGCCTCAGAGGCCATACTGATGCTTTTTCCAGGTTTAAGCATGTAAGCAGAAGCTGCTCTATACAAGATGGGTTATAGGTCAAGTCTAATCAGCCAGCAGAAACCTTTGATTCTTCATCAATTTTTATAGCCAGCAGTGACTAATGCCTTTTTTTTTTTTTTTTTTTTTTCCAAAATTTTTTTTCCCAAAACAGGGCAAAATGCTTTCTTATTATTCAGACTGACTTGCAAGCTATTGTTAATTGTGCAGTAGATGATTTACAAAATTCTGCACTAACACAACGAGCATACAATTATAGTAATCTGAGAAAAGAAGATATTTTAAAACAGAAGAGGGTTTTTTTTTTCCCCTTTGTTAAGCCTTGCCAGGAAAGCACTGCTGCACTGAAATACCAGACATTAGTGAATCAGCTCAGCTGGCTCATCTAATACAGTGAAGTTTAGAACAAAGGGAGCTCTGGCTATAAAGGTATCATGGCTATAGCAGAAGATCAAGCGAGCTCTTTCTTACATGAATTTTATTTCTCTCCGCAGGAAACAAACAAAGCAAATTCACGAACAGCTGAAAGAAACGCAGAATAGGAAAACCTACAGCCTGAATGCGTCCAGCATGATGGCAAAGTCCGAGTGTGTGGCACAAAGCCAAGTCCAGCTGCAAAATGTAAGTACTCCTGCCAGCTACAGCACTTAATAGCCTGGCTGAGTTCCTGCTGCTGATGGCAGCACATCGTCATGCTGCTACTAACATCTGAGCAGTGGGAACCACAAATCTCACCTCTTTCATAAAATGTTTTCTATCAGGCCTCTTAATGGAAAGCAGGGATTTTTTTTTTCCCCTAAATTTATTTCAATGGATCCTGGTACATTTTGTTCATGTAGCAGACTTTGCTGAGCCCCCCAGCTCTGCATTCAGCAGTGGAAATAACTGTTATAGTTTCTAAAAATTCCTGACCTCATATGTGTCTCTGTGTGTGGTGGGGTCCTTGAACTAAAGTGTTGTCAGGTCTTCCAATAATTTATGAACTTGCATGAAAAAACATAGAGATTTGTCACAGTTAATTCAGAGTAAATTCAAAATCTAGAACTAAATTTACACATGTAAACAAATGCCCAAGGGAAGACCATGCAGATGGTCTCATTTTTCTGGGTCTTTATTTAAAGGTACTTCAGTTTACAGAACGAAATTAGTCTTTTCAAACTCAATTTGAAATATATTTAGTCATTTTCTGAATATAATTATATGTAAGTCATTACAATCATGAAATATGTAAAGCGTGTTTGAAATAAGGAACTTGAAGACAGCCAATTTATTTAGCCCTGGTATTTTTTTAGCAAGGTATTTTCCAGTACATGTCATTCTCCTTCCCCTGGTCACACACAGTCAGTGTTGTCTGACTTTGAACAAAGCCTTTGGAAGATGGATCCTGGTGGCAATAGAATAGAAAAATATAAAAGATGTATTAAAACCTTTCTAAATTATTAACTCCTTTTTGGAAAAAAAATAAAAGCATCTTACTGTTGCTTAAAGGGATAACTGCCTTATTTGCCAGATTCCATCAAAATAGAGGGAGTTTAGCAAAAGTGAGCACTCATGCCCACTTAAACAAAGATTTCTCAACTCCTAGTTTACATCCAATTAATTTAGAGATAAGTATAAGCCCTTTTAACCAGTTTAGAGTAAGCAGAGCCTCCCTGCTAAGACAGAGAGGTTGTCAGAGCATTGCTTGTATTCACTGAAAATTGTGTTTTGTAGGAACACCGTTGTGGTGCTCTATATATGCTTATGATATACTTTGTAATTCTGAAAAAATACACTCTTTAAAGAAGGAAGATAGCCCCACTAAATCGACATAATCACAATTTGGGGAACCTTGTGCAATTTTTTCTCTCACTTTCAGTTCATTCAGTTGTATATTTTTTCTAGCCCCTAAAAAAAAAGCTTTTGGGAATGTTGTTGGGTTGTAATGATGGCAACAAAAGGTAAAGTTCATGATCCTTTTGTTCTGTCCTGTGAAGTAAGCCTTGGTTAACACTAAGAATATGTTCTTTGCCTTTTTCTCACTGTAATTCAGTGCAGTATTTTGTCATTTTATTTTGCCACAACCATAGCCATAAAGGCTGAAGTAGCAGTTTGTAGATTCTGGACATAGAGATTGAAAACCATCATTATATTTACTATTTTAATCCAAATTGGCTTCTCAGTTTTTAATGCTGTTCAGCCTGACATTATGAGTGCTGGTAATTAACACACCATTTTCTTGTTCTTGTGGCTGTTTGCAGGCAACTGTTTTCTCCTTGCCCTTAATGCATTCTCCCTTTGGGAAGATAGTAAGGAAGAAAAACAGAATGACCTTGTGCAGGATATAGTGTAACAGTGCAGGGTAATAATGGTTTCTATTGTCAGGAAGATTTTAGTGCAGGAATGCATGCAGGCAGCTCATGAAATATTTAAAAAACTTGCCAGATTGGAGGGAGGGAAAAGGGCAGGGGTGTGGTGAGGCAGCAGAAAAGGGACTTTGGAAAGGTATTTTGTAGGAATGGCTGAGTGACCCCCCTCAGAGACCAGAGAGCTGCCTCGGGCATATCTGCTGGTGGAAAAAGGATCAGGCAGCAGCCTGGACGTGAGCCCTCTGCCGTTCCCATCTGCAGCTGCCACCGCATGAACCTGGGGAGAAATCCTGGTTCTCTTCCTTTCCAGGAGCTAATAAATAAACTTAAATAAATTAGGGCAGTTATTTTCTAGAGACTGCTCCTCCAGTTTGGTGTTTTGGTTTATGTAATCCTGTTGTTCCTTTTCCCACTCCACGGGCTCCTCCTACAAGCAAGAGAGTTTTCCCATTTATGTCCCTTTTCTCTCTTTCCCAAGAAGATTCTCTGAATTTTTCTCTTGTCTCTTGAATAGACCTGATGATGCTTTCAGGCTTTTCACACAGCTCTTTCTTCCTCCACGGAGAGGAATGCTTTTGTGGAGACCTGAGAAGAGTTGCAAAAGGTTCCTTATTCTTGATGACTATTCTGAAAAAACCCTCACCTTTTGACCCAGAGGTTGCTATATTTTGTAAAGGGTCCATCTATCTTTCCAAATGTGTTGCTTTAGAAAGAGGTTTAACTTATTTCCCAAGACCCGGGGTATAGCAGACAGGGTTTCAAGTGGTTTGTGGCTATAAAGAGCTTGACCAATCTCAGTGAAGTCATTTTTCCTCACACACACAAATGTATTATATCTCCTCTGCTCCCTGCCTCTACTCAGTTGTGATTCTGAAAAGTAAAATAAAAGGTTGGATTTTGTCAGGACAGCTGTGCTCTCTCTGAACTCCTGCTGCTCATCACTGGTAGTTGTGCTCACCTGTAACAAGTCTTATCCTCAGCAATGATTTCATTATTTTGTTAGAGATACAAACTAGATGGAAAATACTGTGTACTGTGAGAAGGACTCATACATTTCTGTTTGAACATAGCTCCTAGGATTTCCTGAATCTCCTCCAAGTCCACTGCTTTTCCCAAACATTCTGGCAGCAACGCACCTAATTTCTTGCTAGGTGTTTCTTGCTAGGGTTTCTAGGCTCTTGGATTTAAAGACTAATGCAGTGGTAATCTTGCTATAATTCTTCAGCCAGGAAGAGATAGATGTGCCAGCTTTTAATTCAGGATCTTTGAGATACTGAGGAGATTCACAATAATTTCACCGAATGCATGAAACCTGGGGCTTCCCAAGTATTATGTACCCTTTCCCAGAGGTCATGCTCCTTTCAAGAGATATTTAAAGGGCTGCAGCAAACAGTTAGGTCTCCACATAGTCAAAAGGAAGGAAATTGTCATTCTCCCCCCCAGAAAAACATGTGCTTGGTGCACCCTCACAGACCATGCAGGTGACAGGAGGAGGTGGGGTGGCTCCTGATTCCTACCTGCTTTTTCCACGTATTTTAGAGGCTTTCTTTAAATTCTCACAACTTGATAAATAAGTCATGGGAAAAAAAACCCTAAAAATAAAAAAGGGGTCAGCTGAAACCTTGACATTCTTTTGGTGATTCTGAGACTTGTCATGGCTTTATAGAGTGGCCTTTTTCATCCTCGTGGTTTTTAATGCCTTCTCCCATGGTACCAAGGGGATCTATTAATTTCCCATCACTTTCCCCCTGAGGTGGTTAATATGCTTTTCATGCTGTACTGTGTGGTTTCAATTTTTGCTATATTTGTTTCTAGTGGGTTGCAATCACTAACTCCAGGTTTCTAAAATTCTTAAAACGAGGGACAAAAAATGCTCTTTTTCCATCTTGTTGCTTTTGTTGATAGTAGTAGGAAATAAAAGTCTGTTCAGTCACTGTGATAGAAATGGAATTAATATATGTCAAGCAAGAGATACACTTAAATCTTTTAAAGGATTACTCTGTGGTTTTACCTGAATTACCATGTGATGTATCAGCTAAGATCAAGAGCAAATTTCTCATTTCTATATCACATGACTATGTAGGAAGAACTGCCAGAATAGACAAACCTGAATTTCCTGTCCTCTGTCTAGAGCCGGTTGGCAACAGAACCTACAGAGCATAGGGGAACAGCGAGGATGTTAAATGTACCACTTGATGAGCTTTTGTGCAAGCTCAGCCCACCCAGAAAAATCCCTGGCTCTTTTCCTCCTTGAGGCAACCTCTCTGAATGTTGTTTCGAGCTGACCCCTCTGCCGTCTCAGTTCTCTCTGAAATGGGATCCCCATGGGATCACCTCTCTTCCAATGCCACGTGAATTTCTGGACCTTTTACTATTTTGGGGAAATTGCTGAGGGGGAAGAGCTAAGTAAGGCCCAGGGGAGGGATGGGTGCTTTGGTTTGCATAACACCAGGACAACAGTGTCAAACTGCTCTGTAGCATTGGAGTGGCATTTGTAATCCCAGTGGCATTTTAGAACAAGGAATCCAAGGCGTGGAGCAGAGGAATTATGTGCTCACAGTAATGCAGCAAGTCAGTGACACAGGCTGATTTCTTGTCTCTTGGCTCAGATTCACTTAGCATTAACTAGCAGGGGATGGAATTTTTATTGTCAGAGAGTTGAGTAATTGTACTTAATAGATGGTTTTCTCCATGAAACCATGAAAAATTGAAAAATCTGCAAAATATTTTTTTAAACCTATCATTATTCTTTAATTCTTTTAGCCATATGCCTTGGTGTTTTTCAGTAATTGCTCAAACAAGAACAGATAATTAACCAAGAAGGCAATAAAACCATTAAAAAACCCGAATACAGATAAGCTTTCAGTGATGCTTTCAGCCTACTGGAACAGCCCTTTGAAAGGGTTTCACAGCTTGTTCTCCATCATGGCTGAGTACTCAACAGCTCACAAGAGTCAGAGGCTTCCAGGGAGCTCAGCCCAGGTGAGAACTGAGCCTTGGGAGCAGCAGGATGAGCTCTGCTGGGATACAGCTGGGGAATGATTCCATACTGTACTTCTGGGGGCTCCAACTGATACTGCTGTAAGCTCTTCCCAAAAGTATGAAGTATTTTTCTCCAGAGGAGATCCTAGAGAAGGGATGTGGCACTTGGAATTCAGCTTATTAAGAGAATAAACCCAACTGTGTTTAAATATATTAAAATGTATGAATAACGTGGTACATCCAGATAGGTTCAATTACATTGTTCAAATTCCCTGTATATTCACACCCTCAAATTAAACCGTAATTCACATTTTCATTGTAACGAGTGTTATGACTGTTACAGAAATTGTGTATTAAGTGGTGTATCTGAAAAGGGGAAAAATGTTCGGTTGGGGGAAAAAATAACCCTTTGCAGGCTGTGCCTGAGCAGTGCTGGGTGCTGGACCTTCAGTACAATTCGCTAATCAGCATCAGAGCAGCTTCTGGGCTCCTGGTGTTCCTCAGCTGTGATGAGGAAAGGCTCTGGGTACCACTGCTCCAGCCCACATCCACCTGGAGCATGGATGTAGCAAAAGGCCCAGCTTATCTCTGCTCTTCATGGTTCACTTCGTACTCGTGGTCTTATAGGCCGTGCAGGCCTTCAGTTTTCTATCGCGAACAAACTCAAAAAAAGGACAGAAATAGCTTCTTGGCACTAGCAAGCCATTCTTTACCTAGCTCAAATTGATTTATTCAGGTCAGAAATCAAAGCCAGTTTCATTCCTGCAGCTGGCAGGATAACTATTAAAGTTTAAAACCTTCACTGGCATAAGTACCTTAAAAATCATATTTCTGTCTGAATATTTTATCTACAACATTTACAAGTGACATCTAAGATCATGGTAACTGAAGGAAATGAGAGTGGAAAATGTTTCTTATTATTATTTCAGTTGTATTTACTTCATGCATGCAGCAGCATTTTGCATATTGACCCTCATAGCTTTGCCTTCAGAAGCATGAAAGCAATGATTTTGACCCTCTTTCCATGGGTGTTTCACTCAGCAAAAAGAGGGAGAAAAGCAGTGGAGAAAAATTTGAAGATCTGTTATTTTATCTATAGAAATTGGTCATAAGAAGTCTGGCTAGACTAAAAGTACATGTAACCTATTTTTAAAAGAGAATATTCTTGTATGACTCTCCTTTTTGATCTTGCTGAAGTCTACAGAATTGTAGATAAGAATAAGTGAGAGTCAGAAAATAATAGTCTGTTGTTTTAAGGAGCTACTGGTCTTTTGTTAGACAAAACCAATAATTATGAAGAGCTGTATTTTGAAAGAATGTTTACTATCTTCTCCATGAATTTTTATGCTATTGTATCATAGCAAGGCATTTTTCACCACTGTGATTTTTGTTCTAATATTTTAATTTGTATTTTCTTTCTAAAATATATAATCATGTAATCACTCCAACAATACTAATCTTATGTTAAAGAGAACATGGATATCTAGGTGTCTAGTACTAAAAACACAAAGAAAAAGGAAAACAGAACTGTTAGTTTTAGTGCAGGTCCTTGTAATGCAAAATAAAAAATCTGAAAAATGCTTTTTTTTTTCATACCTGAGTGGGAATGTGAGTTAACTTCTCATGTCTCTGAGATATTGCCCAGTAACCACTAACAACATGGAATCTTCTTACAAGCCCAGGTGCAGCTTTTTCTATACTTTGACTTTATGGCTCCATTCAAGTTCAGAGACTCTTTTTTATTCTGTAATTGCAGTTGAATCACAAAGCGAGAAGAACAAATCTGTTCTTGTTCATGTCTAATGTCTGCTTTGCAGCCCTTTGTGTCTCACTCTGTGCCCAGAGACTGCCCTACGCCTACACCTGCCACAAGAAGAATTATGTTTACACTGTTCTTACTAGCACAGATACTCCCAGGTCAGAAGTTTCAGACTGGTTCAGAAAGATATCTGGCTCTGTGGATAGGATTCAAATATTTTTCTTACTTATCTGATGACACAAGTGCTGTTTCAGTTTGGTTTTCATAGTTGCACATGCTGATGATGAATGCAGTGTTTGACTGAAATCACCAAAGGACCCAAGAAGTTGATGACTGCCCTCTGAGATGTGTTTTGTGATCTCAGTCTCTGCATGGACAACCACAAAAAGAGACTTCTAGTCAAAGGGATCGTTGTTCCCATCATTATGGGCAGATCAGTCTGTAATTTTGCTGCTAATGCTGATATCAGTGTTTTGATGAGCAGAATGTAATGGGGATAATGAATACTAGCCCTTTCTGCTGTGTAAACAATACTGAATGAATGTGTTACGTGCAATGTCTAATTTTGATTTAAAAAGGCACTAGAGCACTCCTTACCCCGCTCTGCTATGAATTCAGAGTGAATAGCATCACAACGTGCTTTGTCTTGTGAGTATTAATTAATTTTATTCTCTCTGCCGCAGTATTCCAAACCAGACAGGCATCCGGGGCCTATTCTGCACAAAGTTATGGAGTCTAGTTTTTCAGGCCCTCAGTCTTTCCCAGAGGCCTTGTCTCCCGACAGAGGAACCCAGCCCATCAAGCAACACAGGTGAGCAAATGTCAGTCTGGTGAGAGATTCGGCTGCCCGGGGAGGTTGTAGAGCTGCTGATACGAGCTTGTGGTGTGGTGGGGCTGGGTATGTCTGGGAAGACACAATAATGACGCTCTCACACCTGCCAGGTTCAGCAGAAAAGAGGGGAAAGGCTTTTATTATTTACATATATCACGTCTTATACATTCCTCAACTCCACAAGGGATTGGAGAGCATGTCACTTCCTTCTCAATCCCACTGGAGAAGAAAGATGCTCATCAAAGTTCTCTTATTACAAAAGGAATGAAAACCAGAAAATACCGTTAAGTAAACATTGGCTATTATTTACATGAAACTGTGAGAAAGAATCTGACTCCAAGGTTAAAAACAGAAGGCTTAGCAAAAACCAGGGCAACAGCTGGGTGTGGAGCTGCTGGGTGTGGAGCTGCTGGGTGCCAGCAGAGCCTCAGGCACCGTATTGAGCAGATGTCCCAGCATTTTCTCAGCTGCAGACACCAAAGGTGACAGTGATGCTCCCTGCCTTCCCCCCCGGTTCGTGCCAGCCCTGCAGGGAGCACTGACAGACACCGTGCAAGCTGCAGACACAGCCCAGCCCCTGCAACAGCTGCAGGAGGAGGTACCATTAAAAACAGGACTTTCCTTATCAGTGTTCATGAAGTTAATGACTCGTTTGCTGCAGAAAGACTTGGTTGCAAACTTCCAGCCTTTTTCGCTGTTTCTTTAAACAAAAGATGCTTGGAGTGAATAATGGCTTATTTATGAAAACATGGTGGCCTTTGAAAACAAGGCTTAAAGAAGTTCCGATGATTGTTTCCAAGAGAAAAAAAAAGAGGAATGTCACCCATCCCAGATGAGATTCAGATTAGAATTCTGTTTATAACTTTTTTTGGATGAGAAAGCGTGCAGGTGCTTCACTACAGGACTAGAAATGAAACTCAAGTCTGGTACAAGCAATTGTGTTGGTAAAATGACAGTGGTAACATCTGGTCCAAGCACAGAGAGAGAGAAAAAAGACTGAAAAAAAAAGAATTTTTGGATTTTTTCAGCTAGATAGTGGAAGACTTTTTCAGCTGGAGTGGAAGACTTGTTTATTAAAAGGAATTTTTTTTTTTAATTACTAAAAAAAGTCTGGGATTGCATGAGGTTATGATCTGGCTTGTGTAGTTCTGTTTGGTGCATTTTCAGTGCAGGCTCTCAGCCAGCTATGTGTTTTTTCTCATTTGAATGAGTGATTGCTTAATGTACAAAGTGCCACATGTGAGCCAGAAAAGGGAGTTTTGGGTCTTATCTGCTCTTACCTTACTTAAGCCTTTAATTTGGCATGAAAAAATAATGCCAACTGTCATGTCAGATCCATTTCTTAGGTGTTTTTCCTTATTACACAGAGATTTTCAAAATATGCCTAATAATTGTATTAAACATAGATGAACTATGGGACTGTTGCCTACGATGCTTCCTACAGAAGTTCTGGGAGGAATTTTATCACCATTGAATCACAACATGAAGTTCAGAAAAAAACTCAGTGACATTCCCTTACCTTTTAATAGTGTGATTGCAATATCCAAGGAATGTCTTTGCTTCAGAATTAATGTAAGAAGTGGGATGACTAGTTTATTTATAAAGGATTCTTTTGTAGTTTAAAAGCTCAAAATTAATTAATTGTACAAGGCCCTTGCTTTATGAAACATGCAACAGACTTGAAGACTTACAAGACTGTCTTTAATTTATGCACCATGTGACAGCTTTCTAATTTCTTTTCTAAATAGTGTTCACTGTGGACAAATGGTCAAATGTGGCCAAATGAGGAGTTTATACTAAATATCCCTTCATTTCATTCCAAACCTGACTGAGCCTGGAAAAATTATATCAGCTCTGCAGGTTCTTTTTTATGCTGTCATTAAATTCTACGTTTGTTTTATTTCTGCTTGCTACGGAAATACTTTGCTCTGCATCCAGACCTGTTTTCTCCGCTGCTGTTTTCAAGGACACCTATGATAGGTGATCACTTCATAAAATCAGGGGCTGGCTGTTTCCAGGTCCTAAAACTATTAGAGTTTTGGCCTGGCAGTAAGACTGTCAATGTAGGGAATCATTTGGAGTTGCTGAAATGTGGCTGACAGAGGCCATCTAATTATTTCACTCAGATTATGGATAATAGCAACTTTCTCTCAACCAACCTCAGATACACAGAAAGAATTAATGCAGATATTAAGTTGAAAACTGAGATTTAATCTCAAAAACTATTTTGCCTGTATTATTATTAATCTCCTAAAATATTTTGCCTGCATTATGCACTGCTAGTAGAAGAATGTTTCAGTAGAAGAAAGTTACATCTTCTGCTTCCTTATGTAAAATAACTCTTAGAACTGTCAGAATTCAAAATTAACAAATGTGTTTAATCAGTAACTTCCTGCAGATTATACAATGTGCTCAAAAATTCATCTTGGATTATCTGTTGATCTTGGTAAGAAGGAAAGCCCATACTGTCTTATTTGCTAATAGATAGAAATAAATTAGAGTTTTGTTAATTATGGGTTGAGTGGTGATCCCTTTGAATAGCAGTTTTCTTGGTAATTAGTCATCCTGACTTTCATTCATTGATTCAGTCATCCTTGATTTTAGAGGGATTCATTTCAGAGAATGCCATGATGAAAGCCAAATGCAGAGGCTTTCAGCCTGGAGCAGTTGTATTGTCTTACAAAGATACCAAAATAGGATAAACTTACCCTAAAATTAATAACAATTTGTGTTTTCATTTTTAATGAACTTTTCACACCACAAAAAAACATGGAAGAGATACGTTTTTTCATGTGGTAAGCATTTTACTCTTTATGCTGCTAATATAAGTGATTCAGTTTACAGTTGAGGAAAGAGTAAATTAATTATTCTGCAAATAAGGCTATTGAATTTGAAAGAGCAAGTACAGCTAAACTAAAGCAACTGAGAATGTAAAGGCAGAGGAAGCCTGAAAGGAAGAAGGTGTAAGGAATCTGCTATTTTGACAAAGAAAAAGCAAAGCTGATGGTGGGACAGAGATAATAATTAAAGCAGTTCGGGCAATCCTGAATTAATAGATTTCATTTTTTAAATTAGGATGACTTGAGTACAACAGTAGAGTATGAACATAATTAAATGTATGAAAATAGACATTCCTGTAGTCAAAGTGGAAGTAAAATGTGGAAATCAAAGCTCTCAAGATGGTTTGGTTAATCTTGATACAAAAAAAATGTCTGGAGGGAGAATCAGCTAATGAAATCTCACATCTGGCAGCAAAATCTATAAAAATGGGAACTGTGACATGAGATGATGGATTAGCAAGCATCAAATATTTAGGAAGATGAAGAATTTATCAAAGTAACTAGGAACCAATTATGTTGAATTTGAATAGTCAAGACTTTAGGACGAATGTGGGGGAAGAAAATTCTTGGGGCAGGTATAAAAAAGGCAAAAAATTGTTTATTATCTCACCAACAGCAGGTACTGCAACATATGTACTGATGATTGTCTCTGTATTTGGTGTGGGTGAGTTAGATCTCTACACAAGCTCAGCCACTGTTGTCATATGTGTCTAATGCCTTTAAGGGGAGAAAGTAGGGAGAGGCAGAAAAGCTCTAATGTGGATACACAGAGGTGGTTAAAAGGGAGATGTTAAGGGCTTGTGTTGAGAAGGGAGGACATTCACAAGTGCAGCACTCAAAGAGTTACTCGGCACTGGGGACAGGCTTTGTTCAATGCTCTTGTGCACGACCTTGGCACAAAAAAAGCAGGGACACAGCAGAGCGTGAGAATGCCCCGCTGTCATCTCACCTGGGTAAAATGGCCTCCCAGCTGCCATGGACTCAAATTGCATTCCCAAGCTAAGATGAGGAATGAATGATTCATGTTCCAGGGAAAGTGTTAGAAAGTCTGTCTTATGTCAGTCTGCAGTTCAGGAGACTGGAAAGGGTGTGTGACTGCTGCTGATAAATACATGAGAGCAAGCACAATGAGAAGTAAAAGACCTATTTGAAATGGAGGAGTGTGGTGGCACATATGCCAGCTGAATATTCATCAGAAATAATTTTAAACTGAAAAGAAGTCTCGAAGTTTTCAATATAGGTCAACTTTCTGTAATAGTAGCCTATTATTCATCATCATCATTTTAGGGTGGAGGTTGACCAATGCACTACAGGGAGTATATGATGAGGTTATGGCAGGTGATTAAACTCAGTCCACTGAGGTACCTCAAACACTCTGTTCCCTTTTCCTATTGTTCCATTACCAGGATGGTGACCAGATGACACAGGAAGCATTGAAGGATTTTCACAGAGTTCCAAAGTCCCACAGTAGCCTCAACACAGGCTATTCAAATACAAGAATACTATGGTGGAATCAATAATGCTCACGTTTCAGAAACTTAAGAGCAGATTTGTAGCTGTGGGCTGTATTTATTAATACTGAAACTGGTTGAAAGTCTCAGTAGTTGATCCATACAAATGTTAGCAGTAGACTGTCTAAACAGGATAAAACAGTGGCTCGTAGGGAACCTCAGAGGACACTGGCAGCTGGCTCTGTCACTGGGGTATGTATTTACTGGGTGGTTTGTAATTAACTCAAAAGCAGTACAGAAATATTACAGAGTTACTGTGAAAACACTGCTGGTCTTCTCTTCATGAGCATAGTTAACTGCACTTGGGGGTGTGTATATGCCCCAAGAAAAGAACACTCTTCCTGTAGGATCAGGCTTTGTTTTCACTCAGTTTCTCAAGCCAAAGAAAATTCTCACAGAAAACAGTTTGCAACAATGAATCCCAAGTTCTTAATTAACTTTAGGATGGTTGAACTGCTTTTCTCAAAACATTAATTCATCAGAACTCTATTTCTCCCCAGTTTGTGCATCATTTGTGAACCAGTTCATGCATATTCTGATTTTTTTATTCTGGAGTAACTGATTGATAGATTTTAAGGACGTATCTGCTACAGCTTTATGTATTGGTCTATTTTATTGAATGGCTCAGTTATGTGGGCTGGTTTCTTTTTCCCAGTTAGGCTGGAGCGCAGGGAGGGAGAAACCATAATGCTGGCTGAAGGAAAATAAATTCCCTGAAGAAATCAAAAAGGCATTGTTTGCCTGAGAGGGAGGAATTTTTCACATGAGCAATAGAGAAGTCTGAGAGGGACATTACATTTGCATTGCTGATATTCATATCAGTTTTGTGTGAAAGGAAGAACTTTGCCGTGCTGGAGATACTTTTCCGTAGAACTTTTAAGAGGAATTCTTAGGGTTTTTTCAGTGCCTGGAGACACGGGCATTGTCTTGCAGCTTTCAGCTGCACTGTCTGTAAGTATTTCCTGATCCTTAGTGAATTTGTCTTGTCCATGACCACAAATGATTTTTGTTCATTCTTCCCTCAGGTTTGGGGTTTTTTCTGTCAGAAATGTTGAAAGCATAAGAACCTCACATTAGCAACAAATCAGTTGCTTAGACTCTGTCAGTGCTGGAAGTTCTGTGGTTGCAGGACAGTGGCAGATCCCTTTGATCTCAAGCTTTGCTACAGTTTATACCCATTACCTTAGGTGTAGCTGTATGTGGTGAAATCATGTCTATTACAAATAAAGCTTTTGTGAATTTGCATATGAATATTATTAGATAGGAGACCATGTGCTCTCATCCAGCAAGGAAAATGCTCACAGTCATCAAACCAACCACAAATTAAACAATTAAAATTTCTAGTTTCAAAGATTAGTAACCAATCTAAAGTTTGTTTTTTACTTTTGTATTACATTGATGACTACGCTCAAGTCAATAAAAACCCCAAAAATTCATTATCCATCACAAATTATTCATTCACCTGCATCTTTTGAGATCCCCTGCTGTATTAATCTCAGGCTCTCCTGAGCAGAAATTGTCAATCATTTTGTGTTGTGGTAGTGTTATTTTACAGAATATGAACTATTAACTTGCAACTCGAACTCAGCCTTCAGAACTAAGAGGCCAGTAGTACTTCAGTTTTTTAAAAAGGTTTTTTCACAGCCTCCCTAACAGCAAAGGAAAAATCTTTTTAAGGAAGCATCAAAAATCCTGGAGGGAATGCTATTGCTATGGGTTGTTGGTGTTTTCAATTAAAAAGCACTAGAAAAGTAAAGGTGTGGAAGAAAACAGAGCTTGGACTGTGATGGAACACTGCTAGCCTGAGCAGTAGGATAGAGAGTGTTGAATTTATTTCTTATTTTAACTTTGGGCAGGAAAGGTTGATTTTAATGGAAATGTACACTCAAAGAGAATTTGTCCAAGGTACTTGGAACAAGCATGAATTGCTTTGGGAGTAGATGTGGCCCTAACTATAAATAAAGTTCCCACTAGGTAAAAAATGCAGATTACTTTTGAGTCACATTATAATAGGAAAAAAGAAGCAAACTTATCAAAAGTCTTTTGCATTGCTGAATTCTGTCACAAGTTGGAATTACTCACACAGCCAAAAATAATGACTCGTAAAAGGCATCTACAAAACCTGTGTTATCATTAAAGATGTAATGGAATATGAGGTAACACATGCATTTCTGCGACCCAGAAGATGCCAAGAGAAATAGGAGTAACTGCAAAATGAATATTCAGTGGCACCATGCAGTACAGAGACCTGTTAGCAGTAAAAATGTGTTGTGCCTTGCCTTAGTTCTGAGTTCCCATATTTCTGCATTAGCAAATTTATGGTTTATATACCAAAACTGTGGACTTTAGATACTTTTCCATTCCTGCGTGAAATGAAAAAAAAATCCATTCTCCCTCCAAAAGACCAGAAAAATGTTTACAAAAGCAATTTTCTAAAATAAGTAAAACACTATTACCTGTTTTTATCAAATTCAAGTTTCTGTTATATCATATAAAGAAACAACATGCTATTTATCAATATATATAAAGAAGAAAGCAATCCATATCTAAAACAAGGATAAAACAATATAGAAATCTTGTTCAAGGTGGAGAAAATTTGTCTTAGCTTCTTCAAGCTGCAGTTCATAAGCTTCACTTATATTCTTCACTCACACTTTTTCTCAATTTAATGGTTTTGTGTCAGGAAGCAGCCCCTCGTAGGCTGATAGACGATATATTGGGCTTTCAGTTTAGGATCTAATTTTGAATTCAGCTGTGGCTGTGACAGAGCTGTATTGTTTGTTTATACTGTCTGAGGACTCAACTCTGTATAGCAGGATTATGATATGCAGCATGGGAAAGAGAAGCATCCTTCATCAAGTGCAAGAAAACATTTCATATACTGAGCAATTATTTTCATTCCTAGAAAAGAGGTGATGTATTAAATATGGCATAAACAGCAGCTAATGGTGGATTGAACTATTATATTTCCATAGAGAATTTCTACTGACATCACAGACTGCCACAGCAAAGTTTATAAGAACAGTAATCCATGCATTATTAATCCTAAACCTTTACTTCGCAGAATTTTATGCTTTTGGTGTGATAATTTTTGCTGTACTCTTGGTGTTGTTCCTAGAAGTCTCTCTTCATGCTGCAGCCCAGGACAAAAAAGTGGGATGCTCCATAGAAATGCCTTTCGGAGGACTCCTCCCTTGCCTCGGGGTAGGTTCAATGGAATTACAGGACCAGCATACCAACAGCTCGAAGAGTCGAGGATCACAGACCAGGACACGATACCTTGTCACGGGTGAGTAATGCCATACCTGAAGTGAGCCAGTTAGTGGCTTTTAAAGTAGTGATTTTTAAAATAAAATAATGTCCATTGTGAAGTTGGTTTTCTATAGACTGAAGACTGATAGCTTCATTCAAGTTTGTCTTTGAAAACGCATAAAGAAATGCACTACTTTTTTTTCCTTTTTAAATTCAGTTTATTAGAACATAGACTGTGAGCTTCAGCTGTACATAAGGTCTGGATTTCAGAAGTGCTCCTGAGAACCTACAGCTGCCTTTGAAGTCCTTTGCAATTGCTGAGATATTTTACATAATATTTACATATCCCTATAGCTTTCCAAAGACTTTCCAGAATATTACAAGCATATTTTGTATAAAAATAGGAGTGATATCTGGAATGGAATAAAAACCCCACCCAGTTTCACCTGTAAGTCACAGTGAAACTCTTCACTGTGACTTACAAGTGGAACTGATGGGGTTGGGTGTCTGGTGGCTTCTTTTAAATAGGTTTGACTCATACCTCTGTCATTTGTTACTATTTGCTTCTTCTGAGACAAAAATTGTTTATTGCCTCTTGCAGTAAATATATTATTGTTCATTCGTATGATGTGTGCATATATTTCCTGGTGAAAATTCCCTACTGAAATTGCCACCCTTCCAGAACAGAGCAGGCTGGCAGCCTTCCCTCTCCAGCAGCAGCATCGTGTGATGCAGGGAAGTGCTGTAGCCTCCTCCCAGGCTGAGGAGTGAGGTACAAAACAGCAAAGCTGTGGGTAATTGTATTTACTCTTGTCTAGGAAATCAATGTGTGATTACATGTTACACTTATCAGCTTGTACTGGCCTGTATTTTAAATATGCAGTTCTGCAAAATTTTATATTGGGACCAGATTGTGACCCCTTCTGGCCTCAATCCACTCAAGCACTTCATCCATATTTTGTGCACTAAGGATGTTAACCCTCTAAATATCAGCTGGTTTCACAGTGTTGGTGTTCTCACTGGATTTCCAGCCCAACTGAAAAGTTTCCTTGTCCCCTGCAGAATTACACTACTTCCTGTCTTGTTTTTCGCCTCCATCTTTCCCTATAGGGGTGCACAAATCAAACTGGTTTATCTCCCTAATTCTGTGAGCATTCTGAACTTCATCCACCTGAAGTGTAGCCATATCTACAGGTAGAGCATGGCGGTGTGTGTATATCAGTGTAAGGTCTTAGAAGGCTGACCCACAGCCTGGCAGAGCCACTGGAATGACTCCCATCCATCTTAATGGACCTTGTTGTCAGACTCATACTCTGCAGGGGCTTACAGCAAAGCTACTGGGACTAACCTAAGTAAAATCCATTTCAAATTTTAAGTTTCAGTCCCTTCTGTCTCTCTTTGATATCTATTCTTAAAGGGTGTAGTAAAATTATTTTGCTTCTTTCAGTTTTGTTGTTTAATTTAGACTCTTACACACTGGATAACATAATTACTGTTATATACATTTACATTTATAATTAATGAATATTTATAAATGTTTGCTTTTGTTGCTTGGTTTTAGGAGGAGGGTGGAGAAAGAGCTGCACTTTGAAACACATCCACATGAATTAATTTATTCAGACAAAATAATTTTTCAGATAAAAACCCAGATATATTTCTTTGGAGGAACTGTGGTTCTGGGAAAGTTAATTATAGGAAAATGTAATTAAGGTACTGCAATTATAGTTCTAAGTCTCAGTCTATTGAAAACAGCAGCAGTCTGGTGTCACACACAGAAGCGTGGATCAGTTTGTAATTAACCAAAAGCCAAGTCTCACATGGTTTAGATGTAATATCCCTTCTAGTTTAACACTTCACCTGTTGCGTAGAGTGTATGCACTTTAATTCATCCTCAGTTCTCCTTTGAAACCCCTGTGAGAACAGGGCAGAAACACGTAATTCTGGCATAAAATTGGTGCTCCTTTCTGTATTTCAAAAAATATTATGGAAATACGCCAGGCATTGCGTTACATGTCACTGCTGCTGCCACTTAGTTTTCAAAATACCAAGAATAATTGAATCTCTATTGCGGAACTGGCAAATGTTACTGTTTTCTCACCAAAGCCATTTTAATTCAGTCTTTTCTTGATTTTGCTTATATATCATCCATATAATACATACATTGCATGAAATTCATTAAAAACATTCACTCCCTTTGTTTTCAGGGCGCAGCCCAGAATATATTTAGGGCCTGAATTACCAAAAAAGGGACTAATGCAACTGATGCGATCTCTCCAGCTATAGTCGTTTGAACAATTATATATAAGCAAAGGAAACAAGAATGGGCACAACCCAAAGGTCTGCACTGTTTTGTTTTCATTTATTTTTTTTTAACTGTCCTCCCTCAGGAATAATATCCCTGATCAGTATTTCATTCATCCTGAGAGCTGGTGTAAAAAGCCCCTCCATGAATGGCTACAGGTGTGTCTAAACATAGTGCCGATGTCATTAACCAAGGCTGAGTCTCAGACGTGAAACAGCTGCAGCTGTAGAGCACGGACAGGAAGTTCTAGCACATATCCCAGAAAGCTGCTTGTGCTATTATTCTCCCAGGTCCCACTTCCCGAAGCAGAATCTCTTTCCCTCACCTAGCAGCCAAGTTCCCAGCAGTTCCTCCTTATCGCAGAGCTCCCAGATGCACCTTCTGGGGCTGGCAGGAGAGTTCAGGTACGGGGCTGTGTGGAGCTCCACGTGCGCACGAGGGCAGGGGGAGGTGTGCAGCAGCTGTACAAACCCCGTGCCACCACACACGAGTTAATCACAGGTCAGTGGCTCTCTGCTGGAAATGAGCCTAAAGTTATCTCCTGCTCCCTCCTGTCTGACACCTCAACGGGAAGATGGGGCCGGAGGAAGCCTTTCCAGTTAGTTACTGTTTGTGCCAATACTGGACTACAGCAGTTTCATGCAACCCAGTTTCTTTTCCTTAACTCTTTTTCTGCTCATACCAAAAAGCAGGATGGACAAATGAGTAGAAGGATATTCCTAGTGAGGCTTAAGGAGCTTTTGGAATAATACCCTTCAAGTCAGAGCACCTGCTTCCACACCAGATCTAAATGTTGCTATCCTCATCCATGGATAAAACATATAAGATTCACCATTAGCTTGCCTTATTAAATAGTGATAAGTTGATTTTAAATAAATTATGTTCTGGTCCTGAGGTGATGTCTGTGCTCTTAGCAATCATGACTGGTAATGTAGTAGCTCTTAGAGCACCATGTTTCTAGAAGTGCTAATTTCAGATGGGAAACATCTTTTTTTTTTGTTTTTTTTTGGCCATTGTTTATTTTATATTTAGTATACTTTCCATTTCTATTTTTTTTTAAGTACTTCTTGTCAACAAAACAAAGTTTGGCTTTGAAACAAAATGGAAATGTTGATAGAAATGCATTAAGTTGCCTCACAATAAATAAAATCATGTTATAATATGTATTAGTGGAGGATAAAGGATTTTTCTTTTAAATGGTATTACAGTATCAAGAGAACACAGACATTTGCTCAAGTCTATATATTAGCTCTATTTCCAGATGAATTCTAATAAAACAAATCAGGCCAACATTATGAGTATGGGCTATTGAAAAACAAATGTTTTTCAGAGGTACACTGCACTTGGAGGTACACTCCACTTGAAGGGTAGTACAGACAATCATTTCTATTATAAATAGAGACTACACAGACATGAGTGTTTAATGTACTTTTTATCTGCACTTTTTAAAAGTGTTTTCCTAAAACAACCATTTGACATTGACAGTTCTTATATTGAAGAACTCAACTCACTTCCCCAATCAGAAATGTAGGACTAGAATTCCAAATTTAATTTCAAAGAAATTTAATAATACCTTCTAAATTTTGAAATGATTTAAAGAGAAAAAAGAGAAATTTCCATTATGCTCGTATACTGGTGGGCAAAATGAGACTGAGAGAAAAGCAGATTTGAGAATCAAAACCAGTCTCCAGAGCCTGTAGTTTTCCCCAGGGCCCCACCACGGCCAAGTGCTCCTCTATTGCAGGAGAAAATGGTGTGTATCTCTTCAGCACAGTTCACTAAATCTCACACAGTGTCCCTGCTGCTGATTGCACCTGACCACTTGATGTACAACAAGAACTCTCTTTCGCTCTTTCCAGGTATTCATCCAGTGGTTTAAAAACTCCTCAGAATACTTCAATAAATATGCAACTGCCTTCAAGAGAGACAACCCCATATTTTAATAACGTGGATCAGAAGGACTTGGTCGGCTATTCCTCTTCAAGGGCCAACTCCGTTCCCATCATCCCGTCTGTGGGCTTGGACGAAGCCTGCATGCAAATGCAAAATGTTTCTGAAGTAACAGGCATCAAATGGTGCAAAAACTCCTATTCTGCTGAACTTGTCAATGTGAGTTCCCCAGTCAGTAATTGTCTAATAGCAGAACAACACGAAGTGAAAATACTGCTAGAAACTGTGCAGGAGCAGATCCGGATCCTGACGGACGCGCGGCGGTCGGAGGACTTTGAGCTGGCCAGCATAGAGGCGGAGAGCGGCGCGAGCGAGAACACAGCCTTCCTGCCCATGAGCCCCATGGCCAAGGCAGAGCGAGAGGCACAATTTGTCTTAAAAAGTGAAACGCAAAGAGACTCGGTATTGACCAAGTGACTCTGTGTGGGGGTTGTGGGAGGGGAAACGAGAGATCTGTGCGTTTGATGCTTTGCTAAACAGGAAGGGAGGAAGTTAAATACAAATTATTTATATGCATTAATTTAAGAGCATCTACTTAGAAGAAACCAAATAGTCAATCGCCCTCATATCATAGTGTTTTTTAACAAAATATTTTTTTAAGGGAAAAGTTCCAGGAGGGATGAAGCGTGCTTTCAGGTGCTTTCTAGGCAGGATTACACAGTTTCAGTTACAGAGGATTGTACCATGGTCCTGTGCAGCTGTCCGAAGGCTTAGGCTATGCATCTCTTTTTCAGTAAAGGCCAGGTACCGTTCTTAGATGCATTTCTGGTTTCAGGGCAGCACTGCAGCGAGCTGCTGGGCAGGGATGCAGACCCTGGGGAACACGTCCTGTGGGCCCTACACAGATCCAGTCCCCTCTCCCCCTCTGCTCTTGATTCCAGGTCACACCACAAAAACAGGCACACAGACACCTCCTTCTGAGTTCTTGTACCTGCTGTGGAATGATGACAACATCCCTGAATTGAACAGATGCATAAGTCTCAACCTTAATGTGATGTGTCAGTCAGCCCAAGAAACCCAATGGAATCACTTAGGAGCTTTGGGATTGGCCAAGAGTGGGAGCAGGATTGGAGTCTGTAGAGACTCAGTGGTCAGGAGCCCACAGCTGCTCCATCTTCTGAGCCTTGCCTTTCAGAGCTGCCTTGGTGGAGAGTGAGGAGGAACAAAAGAAAATGCACAAGTGTGTATTACAGTAGGTTTGGGTTTGGTTTCCGGTTTGGGTTTGTTTAAGTGGAAGCATAAACTCTGTTGTTCGTTAGCACCCCTCAACATTTCTAAACTTTTACACTTTGGAGGCATTTGTAAGCTCTCAAGGAGCCCTTCTCAGTGTGCGTGTATTTTTTTTAACTTATTTTTTATTATGGCTTGTTCAGAGAAGAGTCAGGGAGATCCAATATGATCAAAATCCAGCCAATAAGTGTCCATGCTGCCTAATTTGTTCCTGCATTCAGTTCTCCAGTCACTTTAATTAATTATGGCTTAGGCTTGTGAACTTTAAAGCTTCAACCTTTGCAGATGGTTCGGTATCGGCAGACCACAGGCATGCAGAGATCTGACTCTGATGGAGCTTTCTAAGAGCAGATGGTTTCCAACAAGCCACTCCCTGCAGGGGATCAAGGCCTTAGAGAGGAAGTCTCATTCCCTGGTTGCCATATCCTAATCACATTATAAGCACTTTTTGCATCAGCTTTCTTTTGAGTCCCTCTTCCCCCCCCAAGCCCCCCAAATTGTAACAAAATGTGCCAATAGTGCTATGAATTGGGTTCAGTGACACATGTTACTGGTTATAGTAGTGTTAAAATATCTGCTTTTTCTCAGGAGGGAGAGAAATCAATTATAATAAATAAATGCTAAATAGCCTTCCCTGGTTAGTGTCAGGAGATTGATTTAAAAAACTACAGTATATGCAGAATGTATTAAAACACTCATTTGAAGCAAAATAATTGTTAAATTTATTAATGTGCCCCAGACTTTCTAGTTCACAAGTCTCAAGACTTCCCAAAATAGCACAATCAGTCACACAGTGCTGTTGTATGTTGAGTCAGAATAAAGCAATATTTTAACCTCTGTCAAGTAAATTTGGATAAGAAATGCTGAAGGTGTATGTCATTTTTTTTTTTTGTCAAGGCAGTAAAAAAAATTATTATTCACAGTCTTCATTCAGCAAGTCTTATTTTGGGTTGCTTTTGTGGTTTTGGGTGTTCTTTTGAAAGTTGATGAAATTGTCCTGTTTACAGAATTTTCTATGGCTGTAATCTTTGCTGTGTGTTTTCAATAGAAATATATTTGAGGGCAAACTATTGTTTTATGCCCCAGGAGGGAGCGTGAGTTGTTCAGACTCCCTTCTGCAAAGACGCAGAGCTTTTGTTGTAGCAGAGAGGTGATCCCCGTGGGGTTTGGGCTCACCCTGACGTTTTCCTGCAATGTGTGGTGGCTGGGCACAGCCTCGCTGTGCGTGAGCCGAGCTGACCGTGGTGGGTATGGCCCCAAGCCCACACCAGACAAACCCACTGTGGGGCAGGGTGGGTGAGGTGGGCCCCAGCTTTGCATCCCTACGATCGTTTGACTTTTCTCTCAGCACCATTTGCATCCCCCCATCTCAGGACATGAGCAAAGGGAGCTTGCCTCTGCCCATAAGCCCTGTGAACATACCTGTAATATAAAAACTGGGTACTATTTAAAGCTCTGGTTCAACAATTTGCAAAGGGTGGTCACAAATAATAAATTGTTCACCATTAATTTTATTGAGATGGTCTCTCTGCAATACAGTGCAGAATCCTGCCCAAAATGATGTTTAAATTGAATGTTAGAATTAAAATATTTTCATTTAAAATTAAATCTTTTCAATTCAGATGCAAGATCTTCCTTCCCCCAAGCTCTGCAAATTCACCTCTGGCAACATAATGGAAACACACAGCAAGATTTCAGCTGAAGAAAGAACCATATCATAAGCAATGCCTTTAGGGAGAGAATGTGTTCATGCAGCACCCCCGAAAGACCCAGAAAGAGGAGACGAGCAATGTATTTTAGAGAATGAAATGTTTTACTGAATGATAGCTGAAGATCTGAAATGGTGAGGATATCTTTGGTTCATGTTAGAGATACGATCTTGTACTCAGCAAAGGATGTGTGACTGTTATATGTTAACTGTTCTATTCAGTTCTCAGCATGTTTGAATAGAGAGACGTTAATATTAACCAATGACAGACTAGTGTATTATTTGTTAAGAGCATCGCTTCAGATCTTATTGAAACTGTCATTGTTTGCAGAGGAAAACAAAAAGGGTTGAAGACATCCAACTAGGTAGCCTTAATGTTATTTGTGTGGTTTTCTAATGCAACTGTTTTCCTCTGTGGACCTTCCTGTTTTACAGTGAATGGGGCAACATTTTCTCTGAGGTCTGACAATTAATTGTGTAAAGGATCCATATGAAAGTCGTACTGAAACAGCCAAAATGGTAGGCCAAATTTTGCTTTACTTCTGGTCCCACTGAACTCATGGATTGGAAGGGATGCAAGTCATTGAGAAATGCACTTCATTCCTAAAATTACATCTTTTCCCAGCCTTGGAGACAGTCTGTAATCCCCCTAGAAGAGGCTCTGAACTCAGTCGTTTACTTGCAACATAATTAAAAATTTTATCTGACCTATGAAGTTCCAGGTGTAGTCTGGTGTGAAAATTTACCCACAGAGTGCTGCATTCAAGCAAACTGGGAGAGCAGCTGACTAAATGAATTGAACTTCCTCTGAACTGAGCAGAGAGAAAGCCTGTGTCTTCAGCATAATACCACGGAGGAGAATTATGAGAGGCGTATGTCCTGATACTTTTTTTTTTATTATTTCTGTTTAGAATTTCTTCAAAAACAATCAAAAATAACCCTAAAAGAAACCCTCAAAAAAACCCCAAAAAAGTAGAACAATCCCAGCATTTGAAATAGTAAATGTAGGTAAGTATGGGCACATTTCATAGTGTTAAACATTGCAAAACTCTTCAGTACCCAAAGACCCAAAGCTGAAATGTTGCAATTTTTGCAGGCTCATGTTTAGATCAGCAAATGGTTCTGTGGAACAAGAGCTCTTCAGAATGTTTTTGGTACCCAGCCACGCTCTCAGCTGCTGTAGTCAATGCAGCAGTGACAGTGAATGTTAACAGAGGATCACATCCCAAATCTGTGCTACTTGATGTCCAGTGTGGTGTCACAAAGCTCGGTAGTCTCCCACGTGATGTCAGCACTGCTACACTGATTTATTTTGCTTTTGAGCATCCCAGCAGGGTGTGAACACTCTCAGCAGAGCACGGTGCGAGGTTCCTTGGCTCAGTGATTGGTTTGCCAGGGCTGAGTGTCCCTGGCCAGGCTCCAGCAGCAGTGAACGGGCCACCGTGTGCCTGATCCCAAAGCCACGCCAGAATCCTACAGCTTCAAGTTTAAATTTTGAAAAAAACAAAGAGTTGATGGCATGTGCTTATGACCAGGCATGTGCTCAATATGCTCCAAAATCGAAATGTTCAGTTAATTCACATCTGCTTCTCATGTAAGTAGGGAGAAAATCTGGATTCCTTTTCCCAATTTATCCCTAGGTTCCTGTAGTCTCCTTTTGGACGTTACTTGAACATTTCTTACTCCTATAAGAAATTCTGAAAGTGAATACCAAAGAAGAACTCTGAAAGAATCCTACCTGCAGTAAATAAATTTGAAGCGTGAAGGAGCAGACCTGGAGTAAAAACTGGGTTTGAAAGTGGTATTAATATCAATTGCCTTTCAATAAAATGAAATTTCCCTGTAAACTCTTTGCCCCTTGGGAAAACAATGAGCTTATAAAGTGATTTATTATCTTGCCATGAATTTAAAATGTTCTTTTTCAAGGAGATTGGGAAAAAGCAAATCTTTAGTATAGATTTTTCAGCTTTTGTGATTTATTTTTATTTTAATTTTATTTCAGCAGCCTAACAGGTCAATGAACCCATTATCTGTATTGTCTGACACGTAGTCATAAAGTCTCCTCTTTTGTGGTCTAAAAGCTGCACTGTTAGATTTCCTTAAAGAGAACAAGATTTTATCTAAATTTTATTTTAAAATTATTCATAGAATAATATAGTTTTTTATCTTGCTGAAAATATAAAGTGATACAAACTTTTTTGGTTTTGTACTGCATTATTGCTGAATTTACAGCAAGGCTCTCCTTCCTCTGTTTTGATGCCTACTCACATGAAAACAACAGACACCCAGTTTTTAGGGTTAGACTTGGCACTACCAAATCATGGTATCAAGCAGGATTTCTGTATTTTCAATAGCAAAGTGCAAACATGATGCAGAAATGAAATACCTACAACAGCAGTAAAATTACTAATAAAGTAGGCTTGTGTTTGGGTTTGGGTTTGGTTTTTTTTTTTCATTTTTATTCCATAGCTATTAGAGGACTGTGCCATGGGAATTGGTAGTCTCTTGCAAGAAATACAGAATGTATTAGTGAGTGGAAAGTCATCGCTGTAGCCCAGAACTAGAAAAGCCACAGTGGAGGAGGAAACAGTCATCCAGTGTCTGCTGCAGGGGGTAGGAGTGCTTTCATCTCAATAGTAAAAACCAGTGTAGTTGTTTACCTGTTGAAACTGCCAGAAAAGGTAAATTATATGAATTTATTAATGACCACAGTTGGTAGTGTTTGATTAAAGGAAAAGGGGCAGAAATTCCCAAATTTGTAATGCTTGCTCTGTCCCTTGGAACAAATCTAGTTATGTTTTGGTTCTGTATTATTAAAGCACCGTTTCCAGTGCTTCAGAGACAGAGTGGTCCCACCTCACTGACAGCCTGCACTGACTCTGCCTTGCTTGAAAAAGATTTAGCACTTTCCTCTTTGATCAACAGTCCTGTAAACAAGGAGTGATTTTCTAGTGCCCCGCTAGGGCTGTTCTTGTGCAAGTTTTCCCAGATAAATAATAAAAATACAGCAAGACCACCTATAATTTTAATTTTTTTAATATAAGAAACTATATATAATATTTTATAGCGATAATGGAGAGGGGTTATTGATGACTGTAGTATGTAAATAAACTATAGGTTATAATGTACATCAGCAGCATGGAAATCCTCTATTTGTACCACAGCTTTTAGTAATACATTCTCTTTACTCCATCAGGAGACCTACATGCAATTTAATTTTTTTTCCTAAGGGGGACCACGGTCTGTACCACATCACTGTAGTGAGGGGGCACTGATGTCCCCTTGTCCTTATTTCTTCCATTGCAAGACCCCCTTCTGTGCTGTCCTATGCCTGCTTTGGTCTGACTTAAATCACTGAATTTATAATGATTCATCTCCTTTATTCACATTCAGTTTTACTTTGCCCTCAGAATCAAGAGTATCAGCCTGACATTTGGGACACTGAATAAATTTAAGGCCTTAAACAATTTAATGCATTTAACATTTGCCTGCTTTGGTTTGACCTGATGGGAAATCTCTCCCTTGAAGGAGGATTTATGCAGCCCGTGCTGCAAGGCACTTCCCTGCCATTCCTTCAGATGTGCCACTATCAACATTTCCAGTCCCTGAGTCAGCCACTCTCTTTGAGTTCTCCTGCCCAGCACTGGCAAGAACTGTGAGACTGCAGACTAGAGCTTCAGACTTCTTTTAGTGTACCAAAGACCAGAAGTCATCTGAAATGTCCTGAGCTCTGGTGTCAGATGTGACTTTCTGCCTCTTACTACTAAAATGTCTCCAAAGGTTAAGGTCTCTAATATGCATTGCGTTAAATTATGTAATATAAATAATGCCAAAGTTCATAAAATTAAGTTACATGGCAAATACTATTTTTAAATGTATGTCTTGCTTTGAAGGAATATGGAACAAGATTTTCCAGTTATGTAAATATTTGGAAACAAAAAAATACAAATAATAGTAGAGGAATATAAAAGAACACTACCAATAATTAGTATTCTAAACAGAAAACTAGTCCCTCACCTTCTCTGAAATAAACAGTAGTAGCTGAAGGTTATCCAGATGCATCAGGGACATGAAGAAGATTCAGTGAGGCTGGTTTATAAGTCACATGTCTAAGACCTTTTCTCTGGAAATCCAGGCTTGGAGTTTCCCTTGCTTACATTAAGATGATTCTTTCATAACATGAAATTTACTCCTACACATTGCACACCTCAGCATAAGCAGGACAGAAACTCAGTACAGGCTTCACTTTGGCTTTCTGACTCAAGTTAAACTCACTTCCTTTAGATTATCTCTGATCTCTTCCAGGAAAAGATAAATGAATATCCAAAAAGGCAAGAAGAGAGATTTGAATGTTTGATGATTCTTTCTTTCAAAAATCAAACAATTGCTATTAAGACTGGAGCCATCTGCTGAACTTCAGTGTTCTAGAAATAGCTGAGACTTTCAGTGCTCTTGATGGGGCAAACAGCAGGTGGTGGAAGCACCACCACCCTCACCACCCCAGCAAGACACACTGGGAACAACTGGAGAACAGGGTAGGGAGCTTCTCCTGACTGTGGCACAGCTCCTTTCACAGGTGAGGAGGGATGGATTTTGTGTCAGGCCAGGTCACATCATCTGAGAAACTTGCCTTCTGTTTCTTTCTCAGATCTTTCTCATTTCAGTGAAATTATGGTCATGAGTACTAGTTTGGTTTTTAAGTTAGGGATTTCCAAATTCCACAGTCCTTTGAAGTATTGAATTTAGGAAGCAGAGACTTTCAGAGAAAAAAGAAAAATGTCTTCTCTGATTTTTTAAACCATTGAAATACATGTATTACATTACCTATTTTTTTTAAAAAATAGATGTTGCAAATCTAAATTACAAATATTTAGATTTACATCGTGATAAGAGGAGAGGGGTAAGATCTGTGTTTTATGTTTCCCTCCTGATCCAGTTGAAGATGTCCCTGCTTGTTGCAGGGGTGTTGGACTAGGTGACATTCCAACCTGAACTATGCTAACCATGTTCAAGTTAGTTCTTTCAAATTGCCCAAAAAAGCTGGATATTTCATCAATGATGACTTGCATCAATGATAACTTTGGGTTGTAAAGGTAAATAAGACACTTGGACTGCATAAAACTTCCAGGTCAGACTCTGGAGTTGCACAAGTGGCAGCTGTTTCACTGCAAGCACAGTTAATGTGAAGGCTCCCAAAGGAGGATTTTATGGTGGCTCAGCTGTTGAGCTGCCTGAAATAAACCCCGGGTCTGTGCCTGTGCAGTGCTAACCTCTGCTCCTTTCCAAAGGTGACCCACAGGGTGTCTGAGCTCCTCCACCAGCAACTCTGCCAAAAAGCAGGTGTCAGCACTGACTTCTGTGAAGGCTCCTCTCATTAAATCAAAATTAAATAACATGAGCTAAAAATTGATGGGATGGATTCTCCCAGGTATTGCCAGGGTATATGGAGTGCCAGCAGCAGTGCTGACTTACAGTTTCTGAGGCTGTGGCCCATGGTTTGACCTAATTCATTAGTTCCCACCACCTGAGCTGGGGCAATTTAAGCAGAAATGTCTCTGCCCATGAGGGTAACTTCAGAACACCATTAAAGCAGTTTGATTCCAACTAACCTCTTTTTAAAAAAACTTCATTGTATATTCTTGATTATTGCAGAGTTGAAGCTGCTTCCCAAGTCTTAAAGTTGTCATCACTGATCTGTCTTTGCCAGAGTTGTGGTCACTCAGCTCCAGTGCTGACAGTGGTCAGTCTGGTCCTCCAACTCTACAGATCAGAGCTGGCTCTTGCAGTCCAAAATCATGTATGTATCATAGAATAGTTTGGTTTGGAAGAGACCTCAAAGATATCTAATTCCACCCCGCCTGCCATGGGCAGGGACACTTTACAATAGATCAGGTTACTCCAACCCCATCCAACCTGGACTTGAAAACTTGCAGGGATGGGGCAGCCTCAGCTTCCTGGGCAGCCTGTTCAGTGCCTCCCCACCCTCCCAGGGAAGAAAGTGTACAAGCAAAACTCTCCAGGCTTGTTCTGCAGCAATTGTATGCATTCAGATCTTAGCATGATCAGGCTGATCGTTCACATTATCAGTTTTATTTAACAAAGTTATCTCATATGTAATTTCCATGCTGCTTCTCTGGATGTTATATAGAGAAGCATGAAGACAAATTCAGCTTGTCTGCATTTTCACCTTAGATAACAATGGTATGATTTTTTCCAAAGCTGTTCAAGAGACCAACTCTAAAATTCTGACTTGCCTTGGGGGAGCAGGGTTATTCTGAACAGGTTTTGTCCATGTGCTTTCTTATCCAATCTGTCTTTATTCACAGGAATCTCTCTTTCTTCCAAGAGCCCATCTTCCTGAAAACACCTAAAACATTAAGAAAAGCTAAGGCAAGAGATGTGCTCTGTCTTCTCTGCAGAAGGGAGAGGGGTGTAAGGGCTAATTACCAAAAACCTTTTCAGCAGATTCCATTAGCATTTGCACAGGCAGGTGATGCTAAAATGACTCTGTGTGGTTTGGTCACATTTATCTGTGGGCTGTAGCATATATAAACTGTTTGTCTGTGGTTTGTAATATCTTGGACCATCAGAGTGACCAGGACAGCATTTGCCACTCTCCTTGACTTCCATCTCAGTTTCTTTTGCCTGATGGATGTTTCTATGACATTGGCAGCAGTGACACCCCCTTGCCAGAGATGTGGGTATTCACCAAGTCCCACATCCCCTTCTGGCAAGCAAGGCAAACCAGCCCTTCCTGAAGCCTTGCAGGCAGTGGTCTGGGTGGTGAGGAAGCATCCCACAAGCTCAGACCCCTCTTCAGGCAGGGAATAGGTTTACAGCAGGGGAGGTCTCCAATGCTAGAGATGAAAATCTCTCCCAAGGTTTTGGGCAACTTGGAAAAACACACTAGAAATCACAGTCCTTTAAAATAAGGCTCCTGTCTAGCCGCATACAGATTGGCAACAAAGCCAATCAATTTCATTTCAATTTCTCTGGTAAGTAGTGGAGTAGCTTCCATTAATTTAAAGCTGTCTCTAGATGGCTTCAGAGAGCAAAGAGAACTCATCACTGTGGGAATGGCTGTGCTCTAGGAAGGTACTGTAGCTCATGGGCAACTTTCCATCCTTGTGGGCAGGGTCTGGGCACCAGCACATTTTCTGTCCTCCCTAATTAGCTGAGAGAAGGCCAGGCAGAGCCCTGCGCTCCTTGCTCACTGGCTGCTGACAAGGCCTGGAGCAAATCCCTGTATTAAAAGCACTTAAAAATGGAACAGAGGCGATGGAAACGTGGTTTGTTCACTGTGAATATCCAGCTGGGATAGTTGGAATAACTGCAAGGGAAGAGTTGCCTTTGCAAATCATGTGCCTGATTTACTGGTTAAATAGATTTTCAGTCCTCCCTATTTAGTCAACAAGGACATTAAGATGTCCAGAAATAAAGTGGAATGATTGGTTCCCAGTACTAATCTCGATGGTCACAAATCCAGTATTTCAGATTTTTTGCTCAGCACTTAGCAAGTAGAGTCAATCAGGCTTCATTTAAATAGATGAACTCCTATTGTAGAGTCATACCTGATTTCATGCTTTCCTTTATTGGTCACTAGATCTTTTCTATATCACATAAAATTACGTTTACCTTAAAACTGATCTGTAGATATGCCTGAAGCAGCACCTAATGTGAACATGAAGTCAGTGTTCTCAATGCATTGGGCGAGTCTTGTGAAACCTTTTTTGCAGCCGAAAGTCTTGAACCATTCACTGAAATAAGACAACTATTTGATTTCAACAAAATGGATTTTGTTGTCAATAAAATCACTGATAAATACTTGAGTTGGATTTGGGGCTTCTGAGTATATAGATATATGTAAAGCTACATACACAAACTTTCTTTTAGATCACAGAAATGAATGCTCCAACTTAAAGTTTATTAATCTAAATAGCTGGAGAAAATATCCACTTAATCACATAGTCTAAACACATTGAAGTAGGGGGAAAAAGGTGTTCATTTTCACCTGTGTTTATTTTTTCACCAGTAAAAACAAATAAAAAGAGAAGAAAAATAATCATAGTGCCTATGACAAAGATTGTGTTTCAAGGAGTGTGCAATGTGTACCACGATTACTTTAACTGCAAATGGAAGCCGCTTTTAGACTGAGTGTGGTTGAAGGAAAATATCCTTAGAAGAACTGTCACGCAGAATCCCAGGAAATGTTTTGGTTCGTTATGTTTGGCCTCCATTTTTGTGGAGCTGTACATTCCTGTCCATGGTTCTAAAGGATAAAAAAAGAACTTATTTCAGAATCAATCTGTATTTTGACTCGTTTTTGTACTCCCCACACCAAGAATGGTTTACCATATGTGTAAGTGAAGCTGAACAGTGTCATTTTTCTATTTAGTGCCACAAATGCATTTTATGGGGTTCCTGAATTCAGTCCTTTTCCCCTACTCAAGCGGTGTGTTCCTGCTGTCTCCAGCCATCTCTCGCTCAATCAAAGGTTTCATTTGTTCTCAAAGCCACAAAGAGGGTTGAGACCAACCCATCTGAAGACACTGGCTCTCTTCGTTCAGCCTCGCTGGTGGGAGGATCAGCAGGGGTTGGAGTTGGAGACAACAAGGGACGGGGATCTCTGGCGTCTCAGCACACAGACAGGCACCTGCCTGGGAAGCCCAAGCCTTCTGCTGCTGAAGTCAGTCCTCCCAGTCTTGCCTGTAACCCTCTCAGCTTTGGGCTAAATGAACCAGATAGAAGGGCTGAACTACCCAAAATAACACATTTGCCAGGAGCATCAGCTAAGAAGAGAGGCAGAGATGGCAACATCTTTCATTCTGAAGCCCCAACAAAAAAAATAAAGGAAGTTCTTTGCAAAATGGCTTCTTACCTGAACACAGTGAAGGTGTCACAGCAGCAGCTATGGGAACAGGGCAGAATTTCAGTGTCACACACTCACGAGCAGCCATGGGCTGTCACAGCAGATGCGGTGCCCACCCCTCCTCACAGCCTCACATGCCGCTTTGCAGGGATGTCCCTCCCTTCCCCCTGTGCCCATAGTTGTGTTTTCAAGCACATCCCCAGAAGTTTGTGCTGAACCACTCCATGATGAGCTTCTTCATCATCCAAACCCCAGGGAAGCTTTCTGCTCGAGTGCTCCCTAAATGCCTCTCTGGTGATGCCAGGGACCGCTCAGCAATGTCCTGAGTCTCTGCGGGTCCCTGACACCATCAGCTCTGCCCACGGTGTGCTGAGCACCCTGAACCCAGGCAAGGGAAGGAGGGTGTGGGTCTGTGGGTGCTCCCCAGCTCCACTCCAGCTCAGTCCAGCTCCCCCATCACTCCTGGATGCTGTCTTGCAGATCCCCACGTTCCTGCTAGACTTGGGCTTTTTCTGTTGGATTTTTTTTTTTCCCCCTGTGGTTCAGAATAGCTCTCTGGATCTGACACTTGGCTTCTGCTTATGCATGATCTTTGCTTGCAGTCTGCCTTACTTGAGCAGTGTTGGTCCAAGTGCTTTTGAACACAGTGATGTTACAAAATAGCAAAAAAAAGGGTTTTACTTTCAAAGCTGCTCTTCCAGGCACCTCATACCCTTGGGGCTCAGGCACTTGGGTGAGTTTGATGCTGAAGTCCCCTGGGCTAAGAAGAGTTTCCCTTCTTCGTGGGCAGATTTGGGTGGTTGTATAATGCTGCCCCAGGTAAGGCTCCCAGCCACAGGCAGCCCAGACCTGTTTTGGGTAGAGCTGTTCACCTGGTTTGCAGTCACAGCTGTAAACACTGAGGACACGCTTTGTCTCCCCACTTTTCAGGTTTCTTCTCCTGGTGTGCCTGTACCAGAAGGGTCCTGTCTTGCTGGGAGGAGGCAGCTCTGGAGGTATGGTTTTGGTAGGAGGCTTTTTCCTAAATGTGCCTCTTTTTTGGAGGCATTTGGGTTGGTTTGTTTTTCTCCCTTTGCTTTGTGCTGAATATTTCCTGTAGTAGTTATTTATTCTATGACATAGTAACTTAGTTTATTAGACTGAGCAGGGATTAAGGTATTTACTCCGTTTAGAGCTATGGTTGATTGTTTTGAAAATATACATGTTTGGTAACAGAAAATCCCCTTAGATTTCCCCCAAACACAAGGGTAAGATTTTTGTTTGCTCCTTTCCAGAATGCAGAAATCTGAAGCTTATTTAGAGCATGGTTTATGCCATGACAGGCACTACATTCTGCCCAACCATCCCATAAAACATCCTGTGTGTAGAGGAACACTGTGAGTTTTCAAGGGTGCAACTTCAAATATAACAAATAAGAATGATGAGAGAAGCTCATAAAATTCCTGTTAAGAGTCATATTTGATACTTACTTAAAATTTCATGTGCTTATAGTATGCCCTTTGCCAAAGACACATTAATTATGAGTGCTTTCTGAAGCAAGGCTGCAGCAGGTATCATAGAGCATCAGGAATGTCTTGTGATGGTCTGTATCCTAATACCTGAAACCACTTTGCTTAGGTAGTCATCTGCACAGCAAAAACTTGCCTCAAATCACTTAAATATTTTTAATTCATACCCTTCACAGATCCACAGCAAGCTGTCAAAGATGCCTGCAGGTACTTCTCAAGCTACAGTTAAAGTTATGTCTACTGCTAATGGGAAGCTGTGCAGTTACCTACTAGCAAAAAGCTTGTAGGAATGTCATTCATACTATCCAAAATAAGAATAATTCTTACTGTAAGTATCTTTATTTGCCAGGACTTGCACAAGCAGGTCACAGTGAAGTGCTTGCTTACTTGCAAAATGCCTCTGCTCCAGCACAGCTGAAGCAAAGATGATGGTGAAGATAATTTGTTTCAGGTGTAGCACTGCTCCCCCCTCCAAAAAAAAGTGTTTACTACCAATTCAATAGTACTTGAAATGGTCCAGTTATGTCTACAGGTTCTGGATGTTTTTCAACCTTAAGTCAAAGAGCTTGTTTCTCTTTACTTTTTCTCCTTCAGTACAATGAGAGATGAAACTGGAGGTGGGCAGGCAACAAAGAGCAACCACTCAAAATCCTGGTTTTACCCTCTTCTGGCAAGTTTTTCATTGTATTTTTAGTTTGTTATTTATAAGCATTGTTACAATAAGATTGACTGAGATGCAAAGAAGAGGCTGGCATTCTGGGAGGCTCTGGCAATGGGCAGCAGAGGAATTGAAGGAAGGCAAGGCCTGGGGAAAAGGTGGGTCTCACTTAAGATGAAGACATATTTTGGGATATCCATCTGCCAAGGACTGGGAGGACAAAATCTGTGAACCTGCTCCATATTCAGATGAGTATAGGCCAGATGGACACTACCAGGTCAGTAAAGGGGAGCTGATTGCAGAACTAGGGAGAATCTACTCTGAGAATAAGACTTCTTGATAATTATCTACCAGAAAAAAAGGTGGCTCCAAATACAAATTTCTACTGAGCATAATCACCTGAGAACAAAACCAGAGAGGGATTATTTTCAGGTGAAGCCTGTGATTAGTGGTGCTTGGGTATTCTTGACCTACAGCTGTGCCTTCTAACTCTTCAGACTTCCAGGTGGTTTGGGCTAGGAATGATGGATGAAGTAGTTTGACTAATCCAATGGAAAGATAATGTTTTCCAGCAGTGCTGATTTATTTTTAAGGAATCAAAGAAGATAGAGGAGAAAAAAAAAAAAAGCTGTTCACTTTGAGAGATTTGGTTAGTTATTTTACTTGCTTCTTCTCCTGAAGTCAGGCCAGAGAAGACTACAGGGACTGAATTCTAGGAACTAACTTAGGGAAAGCAAACTTTTAAAGCTAGCTCCTGTGGCCTGGGATGGTGCTGATTCTCCCCCCAGCCTGGGCACTGCAGGCATACACGTGCCTGTCGTGCTGCACTCTGCATCTCTCACTTTAACAGCCTTTCCCCGTTACTTCTCTCTTATTTCAGAACGTGTCCCTGTGCAGTGGGCCTGG
The DNA here is from genome assembly GCA_013397175.1 of Platysteira castanea. Lineage (NCBI taxonomy): Eukaryota > Metazoa > Chordata > Aves > Passeriformes > Platysteira > Platysteira castanea. The sequence goes on from VYXC01002874.1 coordinate 533,979, forward strand.
GCTGCTGGGAATGGAGAAAATACAGCTTCTCCCCAGCAGATAACACAAATCCCCACAGCCGCAGTGTGTCCTCTGCTTTCTCTTTGGTGTCCTACATGAAGCTGCCAGTTGTCCTCCTCAGGGCTTCTCCTATGCTATCTCCTGCTCTAGTTCTTTTTCTGTGTCATGCTTGATAGGTTGCTGCTGTTTTCCTAAAAATAGAGCTGCTATTCTAGGTTGGGATTTATACCAGGAATAACAGCTATGACAGCTATTCAGGACTTTCTCTCTTTAAAATAAAAAGATATTTGTGGGTTTGGCCAAGATTTCAGGAAATCTGGTGCTTTTTCATTGCTTCTCTTAGCAGTCTGCATTTTACCATCGGCTGTAACAACTTCTTGAACCAAACTCTGTAGGTATGCCTTGCTCTGGAAGCTTTCTTAGTTTGAATTGAACAGCATTTATAAATTTATGGGTGATAACTTTTACTGTAAATGTAGACCAGCAAGGTTATAGATACATAACTTCTGATTTCACATCAAATGAACTTTTTATTCCTATCTAGTTAATTAAGCCAACGTAGTTTCAATTCTCTAGCAAAGAGCTTTTTCTCTCCATGAATTAAATGGATTAAAATTTCTTAGAAAGCTATCATTAATTATATTACTATACTGGCCTATTAATTCCTTTCCTCAATAAGTTACTATTTTTATATGGCCACAGTGACCTGAAGTAATTACAACCCCAGTTTTACTTGAAACCTTTCAGTTTAGTGTTCTTCTGATGAAATTTACTGCGTCTACTAATGTCCTACAAATACTGTGGAGGAATAACAGGCGAATTTCAACCAGAGAAAATGATTTCTCTGATTTCAGTCAGCACTATCAGAGCAATAGCTGTGGATACCCTAACATGAGAGTATTTCTTTTCTCCCCTAGATTAACACTGAGGTAATCAAATGCATGCTTGAGAAGAGGAAGCAAGTGTTGCCTATTAGCATCTGTTAGATTTCTTTTGTATGCTAGAAATGATTTATTTTATCTAGCTAAAGATGATAGAAAAATACGATTATGATCTACTGTATGTTTGAAGTCTGAGACTGCCAAGAGTCCAAAACTCACAATGCCAAAGGCTGAATTTCTCTTTCTTGTGTTCAGAAGTGTAAAATGTTGGGCTGCTGTTGCCTGCAAGAAGAGATGTTAGCTGAATACTTGCTGATTGTCTAATGCCTGATTTCTTAGGTGGGCAAAGCCTCCTTCCATCCATTTATGTGAAATTAAATGGGGAGAACTCAAAGGGTTTGTCACCAGAGAGGAAAACTTCTCACCTGAGTTTCATGAAAGATGCATCATGAAGCCAAACAGGAGTGAACTGCATGATTTATGGATTAAATATCACTTTAATCAAGAAGACATTTTAAGTAGCCAGCTTAATCATTGTCATCAACTTCATCAGGGTGATTGAAACCATCATTACTTTAGCAACTGATTAGCAAGAGCTGGATGTGGTCTTTCTACTAATGCTGGAGCTGCTCATTAGAAAGGTGTCAGAGGTCCCTGAGAGTCTCTCTGCATGATCTGCCCTGGTGCTTTTGCTGTATTTTTCTGGAGAGTATGTGGATTTTTCCTTAGAGTAAACTTCCTGTGTAATTCAAAATAATTACTATTTTGTATTACAAATACATAAGTATTTGTATAAAACTAGTTGATAAAAGCAGAGAGTGCAGAAATCTGATAGTGGATGATTTGTTTATCCATGGTTACAAAACCTAAGAAACAATTTAAACACAATTTTTTAAATAAAATCTAAAATAAAGGGTTGGAGTTTTCTGAAGGAAAAAAAATTGCATCTAAACAATGCAAAATCCCAAAGCAATGCCTGGTGGAGTGGACAGGTGGTTGATATGCGCTCTGGAAGAAAAGCAATATTGGGCAAGAGTGCCAAAATGAGAGTCAGTTTGGAAGTTCATGTGTAAGCTTCTCTGTCTGGAATAAGAAGACAATAAGAAACATTATTCATGTGTAGCATACCCCTGGGGTATTTGGGGCAGGTAAAGAGGAAAAAAAACAGAATTTTTCTGTTGAGTACTCTAGAATAGGCCATTTAAGACACAAGCAGCAGTGAAGTCTTAAGAAGGCTTCAGGAGCATAAAAATGAGTCTGAAAAGCAACAAAAATAACCATAAACTATATAGGAAGTTACCTGTAGAGGTGATTAATCCAGGCAGCCAGAGACCTTGGATGGAGAGGCTGTCAAACCGAAGATAAATTATGCCTGGTTAGGAAAGCAGCCTTCTTGCTCTAGTTTTCAGATTTTCTTTTTTTTCCCCCCCAAAAAGTCATATTTTTAACTTCATAATGCTAGCAAAGAATTCAGAACTTGATCAAAGACATAGGTACTCGCAGTTTTCTCAGTCATCTTGAAGGACTTTATACCTAATTAGTTAAATAATCCAGATTTTGCCTTGGATTCTTGATAGGCATTATTGTGGCAAAACCTAAATAAACATTTTCCTAAAATACTTCCCTGCACATGGGGGGAAATTGAAGAGCTCTCAGCTGAATGTGAGTGAGACTTGAAGATTTGCAATCCAAGCAGGGTGATTTTTGACAAAGACTAGTGATACACCTCATCTGTATTCAGATGGAGAATGGGGAAAGGAAGCTGAGGATGTATTTTGTCATTTTGCAATAACCACCATGGGAAAGGCAATCATTCCCAGCCCCAGCAGTCCCAAAGAAGCAGCAGCCACACGTAATGAGGAGGGCCCTCAGCAATACACAAAACAGTGTGAAGGGACACAGAATTTGAATTTAGTTTCAGAATGTATGCAAAAACATCACTTTGAAACTAAAGAAAGCCTTTTATCTATCTTTATGTCTTACAAACTGAGCTTAATGACAGGCAGGACTGAAAGGCAAGTGATGTGGAGAGTTTCATGAATGTGGAAAAAGAAAAGGTAAAGGGGTTAGAAGGGTTCTTGGACAGGAGGACAAGAAATGGCTCCCCTACCTTATTTCTCGTATTGAAAATCATGTTCTTGTCATCTTGAAAGATGTGGGAGACCACCTGAGACCAAGACTTGTACTGATTTAACAGCCATAATCTCTTCCCTTTGTGGGGCAGGAGCACTTGTGTCAATCCTGATCAGCTTTCTGAGAAAGGCATTTCCCCAGCTGTGATGGCATCTTTCCAGTACCAGATCTTCCAGGGCTTTTCTGGCTCTTTGGTGCCATATGTACTGGTTGCTGAGGTCTTGAATACTTGTTTTCATTATTAGCGAGATATTTCCCACAGTACTGGGTTCTTCAGATTCACACAAGTGGCTTGCCAGCTGTTAAAATATTTTGTTGCAGAGAGAAAAGCTCCTCCAAATCAAAGCGGTATTCTCTGCCATCACAGGGTACATGGAGTTGGTATTTTGAAGCCTGAAGTTAGCAGAGGGGATTTCATCAGGCTTCTTGCATTAATACAGGTCCCTCTGGTGCACAGAGAGTTGTGCTGCCTCCCCACCTCTCTGCCCTCCTGAGTGAGGAGGGCTGGTGAAGGCAGCGTGGCAGCAATGCTGTGCAGGGTCCCTGTGTGCCTGGCTCCTCTCCTGGCCCTGCTGTCACAGCAGCTGCTGCAGCAGAGCTCCGCTGGAATCAGGCTTGTTGATGCTTACACGAGCAGGAGAGACTGAACCAAGTTTCCATTTTATTCTTTGGGCTGATACGCTTCAGCATTAAAGGAGTGTTCCTGCTGTGGCTGCCGTTCCAAAACACACACTGGAATTTCTTTTCTATTACTCCTCATTGCTTGAAGTCTGTCTGTCTTGCGTGTCTTTGTTTCAGACCCTGCAGGTGGGCGTTGAGAGAGGCCCCTCCTCCCACTGGGGTGTTGCTATCCATGTTGCTTGGAAGGAGCATTTGGTGCCATTAACAGGCGTTTTATGGTGGCACCATTGCTTGGAGAGAGCGTTTTGGAGTGTCTGTGTGCTTGGCAATCGCTGAAGCAGCAGCACCTGTGACTCTGTGGCGAGAGGAGGGGCGGCTGCAGAGGATGGGCTGCGAGGGTGGCAGCCGGGCTGGGCAAGCCCCGGTGGCTGCGCTGGGGCCGGCGCTGCCTCCGTGTCCTGAAACGAGCGGCCCAGGCTTCTGTTTCCATGCAGGCGGATAATCAAACCTTCTAAATGTGGCAAAAAGCTGTGGCAGCAGACTGCAGGAGTGCCAAAAGCAGCAGCGAAGCACGTCTGATGGGCCCTGGTGCCTTGTCTGCAGTAAATCATCTGTGAGGGCCTGGACGGCGGCTCCCAGCTCTGGTGACGAGGGCTGGGCCACCAGCCACGCTGGCCTCTGCTCAGCCAGGAGCCGGATTGGGATTGCCCTGGACCTTGTGCATGGGAACCTGTGTCTGTGTCCCGGTTTAAAAGACAGGTGTCTGCTTAAGGA
>VYXC01002874.1:538454-692914 GCA_013397175.1 Platysteira castanea
TTAACAGAAAATAGTCCAGAGGGAGGAGGCAGGGAGCACCACCCCACCTGGTCTCAGCAGCTCATGAAAATGGTAAAAGAATACTTTTTGGGGCCTATCTTACACTATAAGCTATGACAGTCTGCTAAAAGAGTGATGTGGAGGGGGTTTCCCATAGAGCAAGGTAGCTGCTAATCCTGTTTCAATTATTCCTGTGGCAGTGCAGTCACCAAATTAGTGGCTGTGGGCAAGATTGAGAAGCATAAGTAAAGGGCAGGTCAGCCAGATTTCTGAGATATGGCAAACAGCTTTTTGAGCAAAAGGAGTGTGTGGTTATGCTGTTATGTCTGTACCTGAAGAAAGAATTCACTTGTTGCTATAATGAAAATTGCTGAACCTCCCTGCTTCTGCCTCATTCATATTTTCCTAACATGCTTCCTTCTAGATTTCTTTATTACTACTGGTTTAGGTGATCTAATTTTGTGGTCAAAATAAGCAGATGGAGGGGGACATGCTATTCCCTAGCATGTTCTAAATGACATCAGCACCAGTGCAAATAGCTGAGCGAGAATCACATACAATTGTTGTACCAGACACAAATGATATGTCTCAGCCTGTTAATAGAACAGGCATATATTGACCTCACCAACATGGCAGAATTTCAGGAAGTTCATGCGTGTGCTCTCTTGTTAACCTGCTTAAAGAATAGGAGTATTTACTTCTATAGGTTGCTATGGAAAGAGATGCTGCATTTTTAGCAGGGATGTTTTTGTAGACGATAAAATTACTGAAACCTTTGAAAGCAAATCTACTGTTGACCGTAATAAAAACTGTGTGTGTGTGAAATAGGAGTCCCAAAGACATATGAACATCATTCTGCCAAGTTAAAGTTTAGTTAAGGACTGCCGAGATGCTGAGAAATTATCTGGTTTTGGTCACTTTTAGCATCACTCATATTAAATACTTACATCTTAAATGTATAAACACCTGTTAAATCATCATTTTTTCTAAGGTTAAGGAAAAGTCTATGCTGCAGTTTCAGGAAATAGGACTGAGAAGGGACCATAGGAAGCCAAAGTAAAGTCAGGACTTTGCATGGGTGCTTGTCAAACTTCTCCTCAAAGCTTGTGTAATTTCCCTGGACAAGCCCTTCTACTCCCTTCATATTCTAACCTTTTAATGCTTTTGCTGCAAGACTTAATTTGGTTTCTTCTCCTTTGACATGCAGAGAGGCTTTCCATTTTCCCCTTTGTCTGTAGGTCTGTGAGTATTTGAGGACTGTTACAAACCTGTGTCCCCAGGTGTGTTGTTCTGGAGCCACCTTGCCCTCAGAACTCTGTTCCATCAAGGAATACTTCAGCCAGTGTCTCCCCCAGTTACAACAATGAAAACTTGATAATTACCAAGTACTTTTTTACCATTCAGCCTTCATTTTGCAGTTATTTCATTTAGCCCATGTTTTATCAGATAGAGTAACAAAAATTTTTATTATAATCAATGTAGGTACTCTGCTGGGGCTTTCCTGCCTTCAAGGCCTTTCTCCTGTTTGGGGTGGAAATTGGACTGCTACAAGTTAGTATTTGACTAACCCATGTTTATTGTTAGTACCTGCAGCCACTTAACTCAAATTAATAAAATAATTTAATTTGAGAGCAGAAATACCTTGATTTCCTTCTGTGTTCGCACAAACAATTTCTTCCTTCTTGTATCCTTTAGGGAAAGAGGCTTACTGGTTAGCCCAGACCTCTTCCTTCTGCCCACCCTCACTTATTTCTCAGGGGTGCTCTGCTTGAGCTTTTTCAGTGATCCCAGCCCACGAGTGAGCTCTCAAAGGTGATGTGTAACTGCTTCAAGAGAAACTGGCTGCAGCAATGTCTTCGAAGAGAAATTCCACAAAGCTCAAGGGAAGCATTTGCAAAGGCAGGGATACAGAAGCCAGTGTGCCCCAGCACAAGGTTTGAGGCTCCTGGCAGGCAGAGACTCAAGAAGAAATCTGTGTCAGATCAAATGGAGGCTGCTTGCCTTGTGAGAGATCCCCCCAGCGTGAGCTAATAAACCACATAGCTCTGTTTTATTTACAGAGCAGAGGAAATAAAGCAGTTCTCTTGCAGGCTGGCAGGTGTGAGGGATCTGGTTTGGGTCAGCACTGATGGTGCTCCCCCTGCCCAGGCAGACACTTCTGCTGCCCAACGTCCCCTGGACTTTGAAGTTTGTGTGCTCTGGTGAAGCCATGCACAAACTCTGGGCAGTGCTGTGAGCAACACACCACTTGGGTTTGGAACAGAATAATTTAAGGTATGGGGTTTGTGGACTTCAAAGAACAGATGCACTAAACCACAATGATAGTACATGAGTACTTTAAAAATGTATTTCCGTGGATACCCAACAAAAGTTATCCCAAATTAATGTTCTTGGAATTCGTATTTTGAATGTCCTCTGTGGGAGTTCCAGTGAGGAAAAAAGTAGTTCAAAATACTTTTTAATGTTGCTACTGCTCTTCAGAAGTTCAAGGTGATTGATTTATCAGGCATCTTAAATGTTTAAATGCAATTATTGACTGAACAGAAGCCTGAGCATCCTCCTCCATAGATTTTCATAATTACAGTATGGCAAAATGAAGGTCCAAAAAATAAATTTTTGTGTCTTGGGATATCTAACATGTAGCACACTTTAAAAAATTATATAGGAAATGTGGTATTAAAGGTTTTTTTCACTACGGTAGCTTTAGAAAAAACTGAGAATAACAATAAAAAAGACTGAACTTATGTGTTTTCTAAGCATTCTCATGGCTCACCAGTGATGTTGCACACTGGAGATATTACTATCTGTATGCTATATATACTTCCCTATGGAGATATGGCAAGCTGGGGAGGAACAACTGTTCCTATCAGGATCATAGCTGGAATGGATAGGAATGATTGCTGCTTCTGCTTCAATCAGTTGGAAATCACTGAGTCACACTGCTGGAGAATAATCTTACCTTTCCAGTTAGTAATCAAATCAAAGAAAAGCCTGAACGCTTCTGAAAACCAGGATGCACTTTAGGTTACTTGTCTGGATGGTTTTCCATTCAAAGTTTGTCTTTCAGTAGTTAATAGAAAATTTGCCGTGGAGCTAATGAATTGTTCAATCAGACTTTTACCACTCACCACCCAGAAAACAGAGCTCCTGCACCCAGGGAATAGAGCCTCGAAGACTTGACTGAATTTTTCAAAGCATGTGCATGTTGAAGCCCCAAGGATGGGGTTTCAGCCAAATGGGCTTTTAGCACCCTGCTAGTCCACAGTGGGGTTTTACATACACTCACTGATTTCCTCTAAACATTTTGAGCGGCCAAAGCCCAATGAAAATGTTACTTTTCCCAAGAAGTGATAGCTTTTCAGAAAATTTAGCTGTTGTTGTTTGTTTTTTTTTTTTTTAATAGGACTTTAAGGAGACTGTAAGTGAAACACTGCAGGTCAGGAATGTGGACAGGGTACATCTCAGCCTGCAGAGAAAGACTGATGGTATTGCTGAAACTCCTGGAGACCTACAGCTTCAGTTTTCACAGCAGAAGTTCCTCCTGCCCCCACCACTCTTCTTGGGAAGCTCTCCAGCCACAGGATTGCATTTAGTGCCTGCTGGGAAAAACTGTGCGAGAGGATCTTGGAGAGCAGGGAAAGCAAAATCAGGAAATGGAAGGAAGGAACTGGAAAAAAAAATTAAAGAACATGCACAGAAAAGTTAAAACACAGTAAAATTTGCTTCTGTATGTTATTCAGTAGTTGGGTTATTTCAGCACTTCGGTAGTTGAGTTGTTTTTCTATTGAAAGTGGTAGCAAAGAATCATATTAAAAGTGGTGGCAATGCTTTAATTTGGTCTTAATTAAATCTTACTGCATTCTATTTCACTTTCAAATTTTCCTGTTTATGGGTGATTTGCAATTCATACTTACAATTCCTGCTTAAATTGCTGTTCATGCATGTACTTTCTATGGTTGCTAACAAAAATTTAACTCTGATTTGATAGCACTACTTTTAAGAAAGGCCCAGGGAAAGTGTGGGGTATGTTTGCATTTGAAGGATTATATACAAGTAGGGGAAAGCATTAATTTTAAAAGGGGAAAACCCCATTTGAGGTCACATTTTGAAGATCAGTGCTGTCATTTAAACACTATGATGACAAAAAATGCTGTCACTGAAATTCATGGGTAAATTGTGGTCAAAAAAGGAAGATGAGAACTGAGGGGCTCTCCCTCCATAATGGCACCTGTGCCAGGGTATGGTTTTGGTGGAGCAACAGCTGATTTCTGTGTCCCAGGGGCCACAGAAGCACTTCTCTCCTTCACGGCCAAACACAGCCAGCCTTAATGGCTTTCCAAATATGTGCATCAGCATCAGAGAGCAGGAGGCCAACACAAATTCACCCACTGATTCAGACACCAATGCTGTACACCCCGTACAACCATCTAAGTGCAACTCAACTGCAATATCTGGAGTGATATTTGGTACATTACTTTAATGGCTTGCTTAAAAAAAGGCATACTGATCTCTTGGGGCTTACAGTTATCTGGGTGGGTCTTTTTAGTTGGTTGGTTTTTTTGTTGTTGTTGCTTTGGTTTGGATTTTTGGTTTGGTTTTTTTGTTTGGGGATTTTTTTGGGGGTGTGTGTGTTTGTGTACATGTGCAGTGTTGTTTGGTATGTATCAACTAAATGGAGAGGAAAAGTCACCTGGGGAAACCTTGGCAGGTTCTGGCTGGAGGCCAATTTCAAACATTCTATGACTGTAAATTTGTTGCAGAGAATCAAAGAAACGGTAGGCAGAGCATCCAGAAGCAGAATAAACTAACCTCTCTCAAATTCCATCAGGAGAGCCAGTACAGCTAGGGAAAAGAAAAGCCAGGGAAGTTTTCCTTCCCTTTGAAGCTTTTCTAGAATGAATCTTTAATGATGGGTGTCTGCAACTTCTTCCAGACGATAATGAATGTAAAACCTCCAGGTTTTTAAGGCAGAGAAGGTGGAGCCTAAACAAGAATAAGCTCAGGGTGCCACTTTCACTGAGATTTATCTGTGAGTGTTCCCCTGGGATGTGAGTTGCAGTTTGTGTGGACAGCGCTAAAGGCAGCACTTGAAACTCGAGGTGGGTTTGTGTGTGGTGTTTGTTCTGTGAGTACTGAAACCTGGAGTGACTCCAGCAGTGGAAATGCAGAATCCGCCCTTCTGCAGCAGGCAGGGACCGATTGGCACAACAAAAAGCAGTCTATGAATACTTGTGAAAATGTAGAGAGAGAGGCACTTCAGTGAAAATATGCAGGAAAAATGAATAGTTTAGTAAAAGCTGCTTTTTTGTCCCCCTTGTAGAAAATGTGCTTAGTAATAGGTTCATTTTGGGTTCTGAAGGAATTTCTGTCAAATACAATTATCAGGGAAGACTACAACTGCAAAGGTATCAAAGCTATGTTTGCAGAAATCAGGCTTCAGAGCACTTTGAGATGGAAAAGATTTGTCAAATTTCTCTACATGTCATCTCATGTTTCTTTTCTTTATGAATTTTCCAACTGTGATACATGCTATGTGTTTAAAGATGAGAATGCTGCAGCAGTTTTCCTTTTAAAAAAATCTTTGGCAGTTGCATTATATTTATTAATTTTTTTCTCTTCACCACTTGAAAAGAAAGGCAGAAAAGTTAAACAAAGCACAGAAATAAAGCAGTCTGTCACACTGAAAGCCTCTGAAACATAAATAATAAACTTTATTTACTAGATAATTCTCTTTGATACTCTTGTTTATCGTATTTTCAACAGTTCTTGTTTAAGACAGTGTTGCCTAAGTACAAGAAAAGTGTCTTGATATTGTTAAACTGAAAGAAGCATCACATTTGTTTTAACAGACATTCAGGTTTAAAAGCATGTCAAAAATATTTGGAATGCAATTGGAAAAGCAATGCATTTCTTCCACGTGTCTGAAGACTAATTTCATTTTATATTCTGGGTAAAACCAGGATAGTACCAAGAAAAGCCTCTCATTTGCTACTTTTCCTTTTTTCATGGCATGCATATTCCATGTTGAAGGTATCCTTTCTGTTCATTTGGTGCCCCAGATCAAATTTTGGTAGCCATTCTATACATGAATCTGTTCTTATCTCTGTTTACTCACCACAACAATGACTCCTGCCTGATGAACTAAGCATTATTTTAAGCACATTTAAAGGAGGAAAAAAAAAGAGATTAAACTGATTTCTTTCCCATTTTTGGACTACTCCATGCCCACAATTCAAACATGCACTGCATAATCTCGTGAAAATTAAATGTCATCATTTGACTGCAAGAGGAATGACCCACTGAATTCAAATTACAAAGAACTCTGAATTGCTTTCAGCTGTTCTCTCAGTGGGTCACCGTTTCTAATGATAAGTCAGTTCTTCAGGTGCGTTGGCAGAGGGAGCAGAGAAGGTGGATTGTGTTTGCAGGAAAGCAGACATTAACAGGGATGCATGGTGTCTTAGAGCTGCAGTCAGAATCTCTTCATCACCGCTGTGCCAGGGAAATGCTGCTCAAATTATTCCAGGGGAACCATGTCATGTCTGCTGCAAGGGCTGGAAGCAGGAGCTCTGAGCTATTCCCATTATGTAACGTTTTCCCAGTGGAAATAGCAAGCCACGATGCTGTTGTCCCCTTTCCCAGCTCTCCTGTGCTCCCCAGGGCTATCAGCCCCCAGGTGCCTGTGTAGAATCCAGGGGGATGTGGCCAGGGATGTGAATCTGCAGAGGAGGAGGATGAACCCCCCGAGTGCATGATGCTCCCTCCATAGCCAGAGCAGTGAGCAGAGGATTTCTTCACCCATGACTTAATACTGAATTAATTTGTCTTGAACAGAGCAGCTCAAAACCTGGTGCTGTATTCAATGGTTTATGAGTTATATTCTTTTCCTTTGGGGGAGGTGGGGGGAAGTCTCTTAATGTCCACAGGCATCATCTTGCACAGGCATCAAATTCTTTTCTCCTCTAAAATTCAAGTGTGATCAGCTGAGGCTCAAAGTTGCAGCGAGACGGTTTCTTCCTCCACCAGGCAAAACCTCCACCATGTATTTTGTAGTGCCAGTTCAGTGATATAAGTGAAGAGGGAGGATACATGACTGAATATGAGGCAGAATCTATTTGACATACTTCAGGATGTAAATCAGTCAAAGATAGCTTCAGGTGAGAAAGAAATCTCTTCTCTATGTTTAATGCTTGGCTATAAATTTGAGGCCTCTGACACCCTCTCATGCAGAAATATCGGCTAATGTGTTTTTGGTATATACAAGTGTGCATTTTTCAGCTTGATCTGCCCATGGTACTGACATTCGCAATTTTGATCCCAGATGAGGACTCCCCTCTCCTGAGATTTTTTTTCCAAGTGTAGATTCATGTTAAAAGTCTGCAGAGGATGCTGTGCCTGTATTAAAAAGCACCCAGGTGCCCATGAAGCAGCATTCTTCACAATCAAATATTTCAAAAGAAAAACAAATTCACAGTGAACAGTTTTCTGCCTCCTCACAGGCCAGTAACACCATAAATATGATGAGAAGGACTGTTAATAGCTAAAGTTGAGTTCAGGTCACTTAATACATTTCCTAGGTAGTGCAGCCACGTGCTTAAAACCACCTTTCCTGACTATTTTTCAGGTTTTGAAAGAACAGTACTCTGGAGCCCATGTGAGCTGTATGCAGAGGACTGCAGGCCTCCTGAAAGGAACTGCTCTTTCAAGAGGGTGAGAAGCACTGGAAGCCTCTAATTACAGCAGTGCAAACTGTCAGGTCTTGTACAGCAGGCTATATTAAAATATAGTTTGTGTTGATTCACTTTCAAGCCAAGATAACAACCTCACAGGAAACCAGGTTTTTACATCAATTAATTAAAAATTGATGTGGCTCCAGTGCAGCCTAGATAAGGAGGCACTCACCCCTTGTGCTGCCAGGCACTCAAAACCTGCCCTGGAAAGCCAAGCAAAGGCCAAATATCAGTCATTGCTAATTCCCTGCTGGTGCTCCTGCAGGTAACTTGTAAAGAAGATCCAAAGGCTATTTAATTTCACTGTCCCATAACAGCTTTATAATAAGGTATGTGCTTCTATAATAACTTACTGGTTTAATTATATTATGTTATCCAGGCAAAAAAGATAAAAAATGAAAACACTTATAGGCATATTTCCCTTTAGTACTCAGACTTTTTAGGGCTGAGGGAACAGGATAGGAGAGACACACAAAAAAGCCCTAAATTTCACTGGCTTGAACCAGAGCTGTGGGGTGGGGGAACCCAGGCAATCATTAAACACTTTGGCACCATACATGGTACTAAAAATAACTTCCCTCACATGTAAAATTCCTACAGTGTGAAGCAAAACAGTGGAATGAGTAATGGGTAGCATGCTCTGGGAAGCATCTTTATGATTTCATAGGTGCAGCTTGGCAAGCTGCACCTCACTCCTTCAGGTTCCTCAGTCAGTGATGGGAGAGGGACAGCTCCACACCAGGCACTGACACACTGGCTTGGTTTTTACATGGAGATCTTCTGCCCTCTCACCCCCTGGTTCAGCAGTGAGTGGAGCTAAAAAGTGGATACAGCCTGAGGTGATGTGGCTGCTGCTGAAAGGCTGGAGCCCTTCTGGGATGTGGCAGCATTTCAGGAGCTGCCATAGCTGTCTTGCTGTGCATGGACACCCCATAAACTGCAGCTGCACTCATGGTGTTGTGTAGCTGCAAGGAGAAGGTTAACAACGGGAGAAATTGCTACTTAGTTCATTAATACCGTAGATGTTATTTTAAAAAAATAATTAATACCCAGTTGGCACAGGCTGCAGGATTTACTAATCAACATGTCAGTTCATTTCCAAATGCCTCGTACACCTCAAGTTATTTTTGTCCAGCTGCTTCCTGCAGATGCAATTTGAACATTTAGAAATAAAAGCAAATTTCAGCGCACCAGCAGCGTGCTGCAGGCACTCTCCTCTGACTGAGGCAGGCATCTTCCAAAGGCATGTACATAGCAGTGGGGGAGAGGGAACAGCCAGCGGAGATACAGGGAGATACTCAGTAACTTTTGCTAAAGCTGAGAAAAGCCTTGCCTGTGGGCAACACACAGCATTGTTTCCCTTGTAAACTTTGATTAGGAAAAATTCTAAGATTTGTGCTGAAGATCCTTTATTTGTAACTGTGCAGTGAGGGCTCCATAATCTATATTCAGTGATGATATTCAAGAACTGCTTAACTCTACGTGCTAGAACAGCTTTCCTGCACTGGAGACTCCCCTCTATGGGTGTGTTTGAGCACAGGAACAGTTCCCTGTGTGCGTGCAGTTATGCCTCAGAGGGCAACCCCAACAGATGAGCCTGGGGTTTGTTTCATGGTTAGATTAGGAAGAGAAAAGGTGTGGGTTAACAAAGCATAGCAGTGATCAGGATCACAGTAACAAGCTTAAATAATGGGGAATTAAAAAAACATCTCATTATCTTTTTTTAAGTCTCGTTAAGACTCACTAAAGATACTACCTGTGATGCTCTAGAGTGAGGCTAAAGGAGCAAATTTTCCAGGCAATTTGGGTTCAACAGCTCCTTGTCAAGCTCTTCTCTTGGCTTATGTTGTACTGCCTGTGCCAGCTGAGCTGGGGAAGGGCTGGGCTCCCTGTCCTCCTCACCTCTGTTGTGCTTGCCAGCAAGTGCTCAGCCCTCCTAGCAACTCTGCTCTCTAGGGCATTACAGACTGATGAATTCCAAGCAAGAATTCAGGGAAATCACTCAAGAGATACCTGCTGGCAGCAGGAAGCTCTTGATTGCACTGTTCCTGAGCATACTGCTCAGCTTTCTGTCTGCTTTGCTCGTGTTTTTCTCTCTCTATGTTAATGCCCATTCACCATGGGTATTACTAGGAGCTGGAGCACAAATACGAGAGTCTGTAATAAACCCGAGGTTCCCGGATATGTTTTTGCTAGAGAGGGAACAACAAATGCTTATTTTCTTTTGAAGTAGCTCATCTGAGGTTTTAGCAATCAGAGGGAGATTTCTCTTGGCAGGCACAACAAGGATTCTCGCCTTGAATCCCAGGAGAAAGGTGGCTGTGCTCAGGAGGCTGTTGATCAGCTGAGCCACGTGGCTGCTTGCCCGCAGACCTGCTTGCCAAGCGGGGGGATGCCGGAATGCTGCTGTGCTGCTGGCACCCCTGGCAAGGCTCCTTGACGCCCAGGGTATTCCCAGAGCACTTTCCTATCCCTCCCCTCATGCACAGTGTCCCAGTTTAAAAGACAGGTGTCTGCTTAAGGAAGGCAGCAGCCTCCCTTGGAATGGAAAAATGCAGCTCCCCTCCCTCCAANCCAATGGGACAGTGAGTCATAGGGCAAGGCATTGATGGGCCATGAACAGGAGATAATCAGGAGCCACTTATCTTGATGGGCCCATTAACAGAAAATAGTCCAGAGGGAGGAGGCAGGGAGCACCACCCCACCTGGTCTCAGCAGCTCATGAAAATGGTACAGAATATCTTACACTATGACACACAGGTACCTCACCCACCTTCTCTCCGATGGAAACTTGCTCTTTGCAAGTTTCTGGATTTTTTTTTTTTTTTTTTTTTTTTTTTTTTTACCAGTTGTGGCCCGAGTGGAGATATTTAAGAGTTTTCTGCCTCGAGAGCAGACTTCCATGGCCACAGGCTTGTCGGGGACAAAGCTCATAATGGCACAAAGCCAAGGGTCAGTCTATTAAAGCAGAATGCAATAACCTGTTCAGTCGGAGGCGATCTTGATTTCCATATAAATGCAGAAAATTACATTTGAGTGTGCACCTTTCAGGCATATGAAATGCTAATGGTGAAGTAATTTTTATGTCACTTTGTTTTGATTTAGTTGTTTGATAAATGGAAGTCTTTCTGGCATTCTTGCTGTCCTTGCTACACCAATGTTTGAGTGGGGTTAATTTTAATTGGAATTAATAACTACCAATGGCACTTATGCAGGTCATTAGCTAAATTTTAGAAACTTTAATTCCTAGAATCATCAGAGATGTTTAAAATGCCCTGGACTGCAGAGTAGCAATGACCTACAGTTTGGTCTGTGCTTCTGAGCTAAAAAGGGTCTATAAAAAAAGGGTCTTCTTCCATATATTCTTAGGCTGACCAACAGTTGTACCACTAAACCTGCTTCTAACAAGGGACTTTGTTGGAAATAACAAGCTTTCAGAGCTAGATTTTTTTGTTTCAGGTATTTTGCAGCCCTACAAATGGCGTGATTTGTCCTAAATTCCTTTGCTACTTAGAGGTTCCTGACCATTACATGCACCAACCATCCTGACCCTTTTTCTAGCAAGTTTAATGATAAAGGTTATGCTAAATTTCTGATTTTCCTTTAAATAGTTCTTACATTTGGTCATGTATTATTAATAAGTATGGAGTGACATCCTAGAAGATGGTATATTTACCATCTTACCACATTTTTATTTCTTATAAATGAAAAAGGAGCGTAGATGACAGGTAACCATGCAGGGATAAATGAACTTCCCCTCAGAGGGAAAAGTGATAAACTGTAGTGTTATCTAGAACGTAAAGCAGAGCCGCCTCTCCCCAGCGGCCCCACCAGCAGGACAGGGCTGCCAAGGCAGTTCTCAGCCTCAACGAATGATTTCCCACTAACAGTTCTTATCTTGTATTAGTGGCTTTTTGTTACCCTGGAAGAGTTCCTCCTCGGTAACAGAAGGAAGCTGGCTTTCCATAGATAAAGCCAGCGTGGGGAATGTGTCCGTGGGTGGGAGGGGCCCCTGCTCTGCATGCCGAGCAATGGGTCCATCTCTGGAGCAGGGAAGATGCTGCTTTATCAGGATGCTGCGCTCTGTGTTTGTCACTGTGCAGAGCTGCAGGCAAAAAGACTCCTAGCTAGTGAGGAGTGCTCAGAAAACTTGCAGACTTCACCCTGCCCCCAGTTTACAGGGTATCAGTTCTCCCAGGAAATCTTTTCTTCAGGAGTACCAACAAACACTTTCAACAATGTGAAATGCTCCTAAGGCTTCTGAGCCACTCCTCCACTACTCCTTTGCAAACTTGTTTTAAATTTCTTTCTTCCTAGTTCAGTTTCTAGTGTTTCATGCAAAACAGTCATATCAACAGTATAATAAATCTTTTCTTATCTCTAAAATTCTTTTCCTATTGCCTTGTTTCCAGAAGATACTGCTGCTGTTGTGACAACTAAATAGATAAAACAGCCTTAGAGTTCAAATATGACTCATGCTATGTAAAGTTACTGATACAGTAAACCTAAAAGGGAAGAAAGGAAAAAAGATCATTTGCTTTTTCAATATATTTTTCCACATTGTTTAAAGCTAAGTAATGCAAATGGCACATTATAAAATGTGGGTGTTTTTTTAATCAGAAACCTACTTGTACAAAGAGAATCTAAACTTTTTTTTAACTAAAAATATTTTTTTTACTGAAAGGGTCTTTCTATCACCTGTTCTGTTTCCCTCTCCCCTAATACTAGTTACAGAATTTTGTATAGTTAGGAAATCTGTAAGTGTATAATAGCTTTGATAGTTTCTAATTTACACAGAAATTCAGGTTGTGTTATGGGTCAAGGCTTTCCTTTTGTCACATTAAAATTATTTTTGGTTTTTTGTAAAAGAGAATATGGAGAATATGAAGGCATTTCATTTTCTTGTAAAGAACACAAAAGGAGATACAGAATGTCAAAAGGGACCCACTGAATTTCCAGTGCCCATTGGTAGTGTGGGCACTTGCCTTTATCACTGCATCATCCCCTGCAGACAGTGAAACCCAGACTCGTTTATAAATTGCTACTACACATATTAAAAAATCATATAGTGTGCCTTGTCCTCTGCTAAGTATTGCACTTGATATTTTTCACTGCTGGGTTTTATCTTTCCTAGGGATGTTTTCTTTTAGCCATGTATCCCAGAACAGAGCTTACATTCAGTGCCTTCTTTTTCAACATTTCTAATTCCAGAAGACCCACTAGAAACATATGTGAGAATCATCAGGAAGATCACCAAGGTCTATTCAGAGAGAAGAATGAATCACACAAGGTCTCTTCCAAGTTTTCAACTTTTCTGTCAAGCGTCAGCATCCCTCCTTTACTTCTCTTGTTAAGAGAGACAGGCAGACCCAGCGTGCTTGGCTCTGTTCTGCTCCTCTGGCTCATCTTTCCTGATATTTTCTTGAACCATGAACTGAACTGCAAATAATAGGATTGCCTATATGAAAGGCTGCCTCTTTACATGAGTAGAAGCCCTGCATTTGGGCTCTTTGAAAAGGGCTTTATGGCATTTCATATACTTTGTTCTCTGGTCAGAAGTTCAAGATGTTCCATTTCTAAATTTGATTTCCAGCTAAAATATAAATGCGTCGCATTGACTGATCATCCTTGGAAGTTTATATGCTTTTAGAGTTAAAGATGTGAATGATTAATGCTTCTGCTGTGCTTGGCTATGAATCATTATATGATGCCCTGATTTTTCTTTCTAAATCTTTGTAGCTGTAGCAAATAAGGTGTTTAAGGGAGAGAGGGGAGGAAAAAGGGTAGAATATGACCTTCCTGTTAGTTGCACTTCAGACAAAATAATATTCTTGCAAGGACTTTGTTCTGTTTGAGTTTCTACCTACCCTGTGAGCTGAGACAAAATATACAGACTATCACCTGCAGGCTTTTGGAAGTAAATTCAAACATAAAAGTCTTGAAAGTTGAAGAAACAGATGAAACTGTCAGGATTTAAGTTTTAATACAATCCTAATTTACTCCCATATTACTTCTTCTCAAGGTCAACTAGACATTTCCAGGGTATTCAAATGAAGTATTCCCCTGGGAAACAGTTTTCCCCTTCTAGTGACCAATATTCTTTAAAGAACTCTGAACCTTTCTTGTCTCCCTTAAATGTGGTGCAGAGGGGGTCCTGCTCTGGGACCCTGCTCCTGGCAGTCCTCTCACCCGATCTTCTTTGGCTGCTGCTGGGGGATGAGCTTTCTGATGGAGTGATGAAAAAAATGCATAACAGCAAGTCCCACACTGCTCTCAGGGGGCAGATGCCATGCCTTTGACTGGCAGGCATTACCCTGAACATGCTGTGTCATCCTAGAAGGCACAGAGCTAGTGGCTCTCATGGCACTCTTAAATTCCACTTGCCATATTTCTTCAGTAGGGCAAGGAAGATTTACCATTTGTTGACTTCAGCTCCTAGGGGAAAAAATGCTTGTTTTTTCATAAATAGTGAGGCAGAGCAGGAGGAGAGCACATTTTAATTTAAAAACCCAAACAAAATTTTAAGCAGTCTTTTCCAGGAAGAGCCCTTTCTTTGCTGAGATGTTTTGAATGAAGTTTTCACACGGAAAATATGGAAAATAGTCTGTGAAGTGATGGCTGCCCACTGAAGAGGAGATAGCAGCAGTATTTAGGGGCATGAAACCATTCTGTTCTGATTTGATAATGTCAAGCTGTATAGCAGCTTCTGTGCTCTCATCAATGGCTCCCATAGCAAAAGCACTTGCTTCACCTCATGGCAGATGTCTGCTTCTCCTTGGAGAGACAGAGGACTCAAAAGAATATAGGAAAATAATTTCAAATTCCTTGGTCTGTTTTTTACCTGTAGTCCTTTACTTTCCCTTTGCAAAGTGATTGCTTTTTGTAGCCAACCTCTTTCAGAGAGAACTATTTTCTCTCAGGCACTTATAATGTTTCCATAGCTCAGATCACCAGGGAATGCAGCCTCACACTGCTTGGGGACTAATCGCACAGAATAATTACTGAATCCTCAGCCCTCACAACGATTGTTTTATAAATAATTCCCGCTTTAAATGTTGATTACACATATGTTTCCCGAAAGAATTGTGCAGAGGAAATAATTCTCTGAAACTGTCACTGTTCCTGGCATGTGGCACAGGAAGAAAAGGTTGCGGGGTGGGAGTGACAGGAGGCAGCAGGAGAGGTGGGCAGGGTCCGTGTGCCTTCACCTGGCAGGCCAGGGCCCCACCGAGGGACAGGGTCTGAACATGGGTTGGTTTGGCACAGCCAAATATTCCGTTTTAAAGCAGGAGTGGCAGAGCTCTGTTGCTCAGCAAAACCTGTGTCTAAAGACTGCTGGAGATGGAGGGATGAAGCTGGGTTTCCAATAAAAGGGAATGGAGTTTATAGGTGTGTGTGTGGCTCCTTGCCACTAAAACCCTTGCCTCAGGCTTTTTCTGCCTGCTTCAGAAATTCAAATGGATGTGGTAATCTGTGTGCTGTGAGGAGGACTATGGAGGTAACCGTATAAATGTGATGGAATGAGAATTTAAAATAGTGAATGTGTAGTGGTTGTGTAAATGACAGACTACAGATGGGGGTTTGCTAAATGTATTAGCATGATTGGTGAAGCAGGCTGACAGTATTGTTAAAACCAACACCAGAGCATTTGTACAGAGCAATCAATATCCCTTCTGGCTGCAGTTCCCTGTGTCAGGTGAAGAAAATGTTTTAATAGAAATTCAGTTTATATGTCTGAAGTGGAGGAGGGTTTTTTTGTATTTCTTATGGTAACAAATGTGCTTTTCTCTTTCAAAGTATGTGTCAGGTGAACTTTTTTATTTTTTGTAGAAACTGGAAAGCTTATTGTAATAACCAAAAAAACCAGAAGTGGCAGCAGGGCACTGGCAGGTGAATCAAACATCAGCTCCAGTTGATAAGCTATGGCAGGGGGTGTCTCTGCATGACTGGTTGCAGGCCAAAAATGAACATGTGTGTAAGTGTGCAGCCTGAAATAGAAGTGAGTTGTATTGAATAGTAAAACATAATATTTATAACCCTGCCCTAGCAATTTATAACATACCCACTTCCTACTACAGAGGGCAGAACTATAATCAAGAATATTCTTGAAAGCTAGGAAATACTGTTTGCAAATGCCTGTTCTAGTAAATGCCAATTAACTGCTTCCAGGATCTACGTCATCTGCAAAAAAACAGTTTTCAATATAGAGTTGGATTTTTTAGAGAATTTTTTACTGCTTTAGCAAACGGTACCTGTGTGAATTCTGTAGCAGATCTCCAGGTGCGAAGAGGGCGCATCTTGGTTTCTGGTTTGGGTTTGCACTTAATGGTGGGGGTTGGAAAATGATTCTTTCTCATAGTGCTCAGGAGAACTGCGACACAGGAATGTGCTGACAGCTTGCCATTGACATAAACAGCCTCTACCTGGGTGTTGTCATCGGTGAGCTGTTTGATAGCTCGAGTTCAGGTACTTGAGTTCATCACTCAGCCACTTCTGAAGGCTGTCGTGGTCATTTCATGGTGTTTGCATGAGTTGTTTTTTGAGTGATATAGCTCCCTGAATCTGCTGTGGCACTGCTGATGTACGAAGGTCTTCCCAATACTATTTCTTCCTGTTAGACATGACGTGGGAGAAGTGTTAATGGGTTTCCTTCAGACTTTGGTAGTTATCAGCAGTTACCACGTATTATGCATGAATCAGAAGTGGCTTAGAATTCAACAGTGATGACGGTCTAACCAAAAGAACAAACATTTTCCCCAACCCAAAACCTCGCGGGACTTTTTTTATGGCTTCTTCTGCGTTTGCTTTGCCTTCACCTAAAAAACACTTTCAAAAGTAATCTAAAAGGCCAGATTAGCTACAGAAATTTTAGATGTGCTTCTGTTGTCTGTGGCTGTGAAGGAACAGGATGCCAGGGCTTGCAGACTGGGCTTTGTCCCACAGCTAGAGACAGCAGTGCCCCTCACCAAACCCTGCATCAGGCACAGCCCAGTCTCCAGAGAGCTCTCCAGGAAAAAGGCCACAGTCAAGGCTCTTGCTGGAAGCTGCATTGATCCAACCCCCGCAAGAACAGAGAGAAATGAAGGCAAATTCCTTCCCCAGACAGAACAATGTCATTTTCTACAAGATGTGATCTTTAGAAATCAATCAATTCTGTACTTTTCAGTAAATTCAGGCAGCTCCAAATTAAATTGGAAAAACTGATTGGCATGGAAGTAATTCTTTTAAGTAAATGTCTGCCTACATCCCAACAATAATATCAATGTGGATTTCATTAATATGTTTCATTAAAAGGATTTTCATTAGGAATTCATTTCAAAATTGCCTAATATGTCAGCCTCTGAGGACACCCCTAATTACATCCATAGCCTTTCTAGATCTATACCTTTTTCCCTCCTGTCTCTCTCTGCCTGTGTTAATAAGCATTTCTAAACTGCCTGTTAGAATAAGAGTCTGCCACGTTTTACAAATTACAAAACCAGTTTTGTTTTCTTTACATTTGTTCAGTCCCTCAATCTTCTCATTAATTACTTTTGAATATATTACCCTTCAACTTTTTTTAAATAAAGAAGCAGCAAAGATGAAAGTCTAATTACGGATTGTAGCAAATCTAGATACTGGGCTCTGGCCATGCCATCCTTTATGGTTTTTAAGCACATCTTCAGACAAGACCTTGAGCTCCAAGGAGTGAATATGTCCAGACCCTCACACGGAAAGGACTCCCCGATTTCTGAAAAGGCAACGTTCAGCAAGGGATCAGGGATCTTTAATGTGGTCAGTGGACAACCTGCCCTATTTAAGAGAAAGTTCCCTCTATCTAAAGATCTTTCACCATGTGAGTGGCTGCAGACACATCACAATTCAGTGTGCAAGAAATCATGGCCTCACACTGCCTCGAGTCTTTGCTGGAGCCCTGTTGAACATCGTGTGCTTGTGTTTATCAGCCTATCTAGGAATTATTTTACAATATTATCATTTTCCAAGGTTAAAGCTGATAGAAAACTAATATACAAATAAGAACTAAAGCACCTGCTACAAGGAACAACTGAGAAATATTACTTTGGCTTAGTTTTGGTTACTTAAAAATGAGCTCTGTTGCACTTCTCATGTGTTAAGCTTTTCTTTGGATGAGATTTAGCAACAATAATGAATTTCAGGGCTTCAATAGGTTGAAATTGAATGTTTACCTACACTTTAATTACATAAAACCATTATAATTAAATGTATTCCAAACAGCATGTACACAATGAAATAAATTCCTCCATATAGTAACGTGAAATAAATAGGCAATATTTCTCTCTTTACTCAAGACCAGATAACAATGGACCAATTATCCTTTACTGCTTTCCAAGAGGGCTTCCCATTGTACAGAGAGCTTTAACATCTGGATCAATGCTTGCATGATTCTTAATGAAGTCCTTTAGCACTTAGAAATTATTGAAGAATCATCTCCCGTGGAAAACAAAGATTAGTTTAGCTGGATGCCACGCTGAGCAGCGGATGTTTTTCTTGGCTGGCACACCACAAAACTGCTTCTATTATCTGCACCAAGGACGGATCTCCAGGCTTTAGTCCAGGAAACAAACATTTTCTTGTCATTCAGTGCACTCTGTAGCTTCTTGGTGTTCTTTAAGGGTGAATAAACTGGGCCAAACTCTGGCTGCTGTCATTGCATCTTTGCCTTGCACTGTACCCATAAAGGAGGCTCAAAGGGACTCCTGGGAAAATCTGTACATATGACATAGCCCCAGCTGAGAAATCCTGCATGTCTGTCCTGTAAATCCCCACGTTAAGATCGGCCAGGATAAGGATTAAGCTGTGTGAAAGGGCTGTTGGCAGAGTGCAGGACATACGTGCCAAAGTGCAAGGTACAGCAGCGAGAGACTGCGCTGAGGTACCAGCCTCTTCAGCATTTTCACAAATCACTGCCAGGTATTCACTTAAAGGAAAAACCAGTTCAAAAGGTTTGTGACATTTTTCATGTGGTTTTTGCCTGTTCCCTCTCTGCTGCACTTCAGATGAAAGGCAGTCTCTGTGAAGAGCACCAGTGCTTGCCCTGATGACCCAGAGCCCACGAGTGCCAGGATGGGAGGCTCTGCAGGCAGCACTTGCTGTGACAATCAGACAGTCATGGATTTTGATCCTGTGGTTGCTCACACACAAAAAACATCCCAGGCAGGACTGCAAACAACCCTGTCAGATCAAGTCACATATACACCTGGACTCGCAGGGTTTTTTATTCCTCATGTGAGTAGCCTGATAAAAGTGTGAGCTGATCCCTTCCTTGATCCCAGGTTTTATTCATAAATCACTTCAGCAGTTTTCTCTGACTCTTTGGCACACCATTCTCTGGGTTTCCATCTGCCCAGTGGTTTACCACAGTGGCCTGTAACTACTCAAGGGTTCTCTGTAATACTGCTAGTGCTGGCTCCAGCAGAGGTCAGGCTCAATAAATCTCAGCTGGTGAAAAACTCTGATTTTCAGCTGAAGAGATAAATGATATGAGGGAAGCAATCATGGCAGGGAATTGTTCTGGTAAAGTGAATCAATGCATGGTTAAAAATGTCCCATTCTGGGACCTGTGTTTAATGGGATGACCAGAAGATGCTCTGAGAGCAAAGCAATGAAATCTTTGCTTTCCCTCTGAATACAAGGAAGAGTTCTACATCTAAATGATTAGTTTAATACTCTCTTTTTAAATTAAAACATGCAAGGAGAGATACACTGGAAAAGGGTCTTTGGCTAGAGGCTTCCCAGCAGTTATACCCACGCTTCTGAACAGCATGGCTCTGTGCTCTCCAGCAGAGGGACTGGAGAAGTGAAATTACATCTGACAGGTTTATTTCTACATTACCTCAATTTTGGCTAAAGGCAAAATTGATTAAAAAGAGAAAATACTTAGGATTTGTGGCTGTGTTTCTATACTGAAGTCCCAGCATTAATCTAGACTTGGCTGCACTGGTTACAGGAAGAGAAAAGGAAATTCTGTACCAATTTCAATCTGTGTTTATAAATAAAGTACTGATGTAATAGTAGAACTTTTTCAATGCATGAGGTTTAGGAGTTCACATATCAGGAGAAGCACAGCTGAAAAAAGTGCATTTAGTACGAAGCACCTGAGAATGGTGTGCTTAGGAGGGTAAATAATTGGCATAAGCAGCTACTTTGGAGAAAAAATATTGTATTTGTAAAATATTAAAGTGTGATCGTTTTCTATAGAAACAGAAACGCTTTTTATAGATCAGTATGTGTATAGACAGATGTGCAAACAAGGACAAAAGCAGCCACCTTGTACAAAGGAGCAAATGCAGAGAAGTCCTGGGGAAAAAACACAGAAGTGATAAGTGACAGATTCTGCTTTACCATTTGTGTCAATCCTGTTCATCTGGTTTTGTTCAGTACTTTACAAAAATAATGCTGAGGTTATGGTATGGCTTTGTTTTTTGCTAATTAGCCAGATTCACTAAGGATATTGACCAGTTAAGGCACCAGCTAGGACTTGTTGTGTGAATAGACTTTGCATTACGTATAGTGTGATACTGAAAGGCAGGGGATTTTGTCCTTTCATGTTTAGGATGTAAATGAACTCAATACAGACCTCTAAGAACAAGTTAAAAGATTTTGTAAAGAAATAAATAACTAGCATTTTGAAAAAGGATGAAGCAGAAACAACAAAATGAAAAATCTGTCAGAACTAATAATCCAAATGTTTGTGCCTCTCACCCTGTGAGGCCAGTCAATCTTTGAAATTACCTTTTTTTATTATTTTTTGAAGCTTAAGTCTTATAGCAAGTATCTAAATTAAACTTTTTAATATTTCATGGATTGCACATCTTCTAATCTGTTCTTTATTTAATTTTTATGAAAATTACCCTTCAAATTAGTTTTCTTCATTCCTGAAAGCCCCATATCTTGTGCATTATAATTTTTTAATTATCTTGATTTGTATACGGCTATGACTAGAGAAAATTACAGCCTGAATTTCCAAAATAACTGGTGTGACGTATATGGCATCTAAATGATGTTCCATATCCTCACCAGGGAGCATTTTGGACGGTCTCTTGAAATGTTTTCCCTGAGCAAATTAAAGATTGTTATTTCAGTTTTGTGTTTTGTCCCCCAAATTAGCTTAATCCTGTACTAATACTGGTGGCAAGCAGTTCAGATATTAATTGCCATGGCTTCCCCAGCCCTTCCTAACATCTTCCTTAGGATGATGGCATTCTCAGGAAAAAAGTGGAAAGGTTTCCTTTCACAACAGGGAAACTGAGAAATTAAGTACATGACACCGATCTGTGGTGGGAAGTGATGGAGACTGACACCCTGACTAAACATGTTTAATTAGTTGTTATTGCTGCAAGTTTTATCCTTACAAGGCTTTGACACCCACTGACGTGCCTGGGCTAGGAGGGCTGGCTCAAGGCAGCCCAGAGCTGCCAGCATTTTCTTACCACTTGTGTTAACTCTGGCTGTTTTCCAGTGAGAGGGGTCAGAAGGAAACAAAGCTTCTCTGATGTTACACTGTCACAGCTGTCCTGGTAAGGGAACTGGGGGATAGCTGTGAGGGCTGAGGTGCTCTCGTAGAGTGAGAAACCAGGCAAACCTCCAAACTCCAAGCAGGCATTTGTTCATCAAGTAGTTCATGACAATCTAAATGATAACAACTGAAAAAGCAAGCACTTATCAAACAGATTAGTCAAGTGACAATATCAAGACTCCGATGCCGTACTTCCGTCTCCAATGGCTTTAATCTTTGATGTTTCTTAATCTCCAATTTTTGATGTTTCTTAAACTGCTGTGCTCAAGACTTCTCTGATGAGAAAGGCAAGGAGCAAGGTGAGGGTCTTCGCTCCTCCCCAAGTTGTGCTGTCACTGGCGCGTATATATCCTTTTGTTAGAGAAAACCAATCTGGTCCGAGGGCTCACAACCTCTTTCTGCAGGCCCTGTCTGCTCCAGGCTGTCCAGACAGGTGGTGACCCTGGTGCAGGTCCACCTTGGCGTGGCCTGGATGACCATCAGATGCTGGTCATGTGATTCTTGGTAATAGCTACCGACCGGAATAGCCAGCAGAATTAAATAACCTCATGACTTGTCTATAACTATGCCAAACGAGTGCATGATATGTAATGTTTCACTTTCTGCCTTGAATTGAGCAGCTGTGTGGTATGTCTGGTCTGCAAGACAAGCAGGGTGCTTTCCACAGGGAGCTACAGTGCTAGTCCAGGGACCCTCCTGG
Organism: Platysteira castanea; assembly: GCA_013397175.1. NCBI lineage: Eukaryota > Metazoa > Chordata > Aves > Passeriformes > Platysteira > Platysteira castanea. The sequence continues at coordinate 560,422 of VYXC01002874.1, forward strand.
CTGGAACTCTCCAAGGAGCCTCCTCTTTCTAGTCCTGATTAAGTCTATCAAACAAAAAATTACTGTGGAAAGAGTTTTCAAACTCCGTTACCCAGAGTGCAAGTGTGAACCCTGGTGCAGACAGACCTGAGGACATCTAAGGTGAGGGCTGGGGTCTGACCCCAAAGGAGGAGGAGCAAAAACACGGGCCAGCACAGGGCACCTGAGGAGCACGGGCTGACACACACACTCACTCACTAACAGCAGTGCCTGGAGCTGCTTTCAGCAGCTTTTGTCATGTTTCACACTGTATCCTTGATCCAAATGTATTTTTCCTTGGCAGAAAGCTGTTTATACCTCCCCTAGCATACATGCAGTAGGTGTTGTATTGTTCTTTTCTCCAGATGGTTTAGACAATGCTCTCCCCTGGCCGCTCTCGCTGCTGCTGGTTCACTCAGAGGCTTCATCTCCCACACACTGTCTCTAAATTATTTGTATTTTTTCAGTGTGCCCTGGAAACCTCGCTAAATCTGTCTTTTAGATCAGGTATTCAGTTCCACCCAGAAGCTGAAAATATTTGACAACTGTCGGTGTTTTTTCCTTCTCTTTGGAACTTAAAAATACAGAACTCTGTGAAAATGAATGAGAAGCCCTGCTTATATAAAGCTGGTAGAGCTTTGCTGAACATTCAGACTGTATTTGGGCCAAAGCTTAACATGCAGATGGGGTTTTATAATTCTTCATCCCTCCTTCTCTTCCTTGTTTCAAAAATGGATTTTGACTTATTTGATGATGGGATCAGACTTCTCTGTATCATCAGGAACCTTCACAAGTTTTCTGCTAAGGGAAGGGATGGTAAGATTTGCATTATGGTTTTTTGTTATTTTCCTTCCACTGCAACTGAGATTTGAGAAACCCTGGTAAGGCAATTTTTTTTTTTCTAGATAAAGATCTATAAAACAATAAAAATATGTAAATATGTATACATGTACTGATAAGAATTATATAATGCATTATATTAGTAGCTGGAGGTAAAGAAAATTATTTTCTGCCTAAGATTATAAATATGTTAGGCAAATTTTCTCAGCTGAGAACATTCCTTCTGTGTATTTTTATCATTGGGCATTCTTGTCAGAGAAAAACTGCCGAAACGGATCTGTGGTTCTCCAAAATGCCTGTGAAACAAACACAATCTCTTCATAGGTTTTTCTGTGTTAATAGTCTTCCTATAGCTGTCCTAGGTCACATACGTATTCATCAAACATCTGTCTTTACTTGCTGGCAAAGTGAGCTAATGATGCATGCATTAGTTGTGCTGTACCAAAGTTGAGACGTGTGCAACCTTGTACGTTTGTTTCCCAGGAGAAAGGGAAAAACACTTAAGCTTACAATAGATGCCTTCTATTTAGCTTACTTATTTCTATTCTGCGTGTATTTCATTATTATTAGTAACAACTTTTTATCAATGTTACCATAGAAATGGAGAATGCTAATTCCTAGAATCATGCCAAAACTCATTTTCCATCCTGTTTACTTAGTTGCTCTATTGCTAACAATGCTTGCTAGATAGCTGTGAACAATTCAGAGCAGCGACAATTTTTGACCAGTTTATTTTTGTGTACAATATCCTTCTGTTTCAGCAATACATTTTACATGCTGTTCTGGGAAAGAATCTTGTGAAACTATGCTGAATTTTAAAGGCAAAACCATGAATTTCTGGGGGGAGGAGGGGGAAACCCTAACAAGAATCCATGAGCTTAAAGAAAAGGAAGGACAGGGCTGAAACTTAGGTACTGAGTAGCTCTTTTCTCTTTGAGAGCCATTTCATACTAATTCATAAGATGTGTTTCTTTAAACCAGTACATATATGTTTTAATGGAACTCAGTGATCATTAGCACAAAACAGGTACTGAGCTGCTGTTTAATGTTTCTCCTGAGAGCTCAGGCTGCCAGTAGAACTTAAGACACTGCAGCTGTATCACCTACAGCCATCTAGAACCTGAGTCATTTAATCATAACAATGTATTTAATTTTGACTAATTAATTGCTGGAGGAGGGGAAAAGAGATTCTAGAGCCATCTAACAACTACTTTTGTAATGTAGCAATTAGTTAGAAAATTAACATTCTTAAAGTAACATCTTGGTATTCCATAATTAATACAGTTAGGGCACTCCACTATGAACCTGAAGAGTTTGGAAATAATAATTTCAAAATATTCCTACTGTAACAACTGAATCCACGTTAAAAAATCAACATATTCTTTCTGCTTCATGCATCATCATCAGCTACTGCAAATTGCAAATGTCCTAGAATCAGAACTTAGCAAGAAATTTTGTTAATGTAGCAGAAGGTGGAAAAGAATACAATTTAGTCTTTCACAGACTCTGTTGTGCTGACAACCCTGCTTGTGCTTCATGGTACTGCATAATTGGAAAGAGACAAACAAATCAGAGATTTACAGCATCTTTTACACAGTGCAGTATTTTTACATAGCCATCCTCTTGATTTTTCTCCCCCCAACACATACATTATGGCCATGAATAAAAAGAGAGAAGAGGGAGAAAGGGAGAAGCTGTTACCTAAGTGTAGGCTCCTGAATCTGTCTTCCAGCACTGCGAATAAGAGCACTGATTTTATACTGCACATAGCACTTGGTGACTCGTCTGGTCTGTGTTTACACATTTGCTTGCCTATTTCCTATCATTTGCCTCTTTCCTTATCGTCTCTGTAACTCAAAAGTGAATCTCGTTTTGATATTGGCTATTCCTTTTGTTTCCTTGTATGCTGTAAACAGCGACAGCACCTCGGAGCTGAGCGTTAGCACAATATAGGTAGTAAATAACTGATTCAGCTCTTACAATGAACTTCACGACTGAGAAGTTTCTGCACAAAGTCCTGCATTTCCACCCAGTGTACAGCTCCATTTGTAACAGCCCCATCTGGAGACACAGCAGTGTCACAGGCACTGAATCTGCCCCCACACTGTGTCTGAGCACGCAGTGGGTGTGCTCTGTGATCCAGCTGGGGGTCTGGGGTGGTTAGCCATGCTTATGGCCAGCTATTTGCACCGGGATTGTGAGTGCAAAACTGTCCCTAATATCATTAATCACCTCTGCCTCAGATCTGCAGAGGCACCTCTCAGTGTAGTAGCCTTTTTTCAAAGCTGTCCACCTGAGAAAGTCACTGCAGTAACAGCCCATCTTTCAACATGAAGACCTGGAGTTTCCACATCCTTTCAGCTTTTCAAACCATTTTTGCCTTGCAGCGTGTGAGTGTCTGTCTGTGTAAGCAAAGTAGCAATGATCACTTCGATCAGCCCTGGTTCCAGCACTGCCGACCCTTCTCCCACTGCACACAGGAGCACATCCCATAAATATGGAGTGACTGCAGCCAGCCATCTGCAAGGGAACCAAAACTCAGCTGCGACAAGCAGGTAATGCTTCTGTAGTCAGGATTTTTCAACTGTGGTTTCCCTTTCCGCTTGGAAAGGTTTTGACCAAGAATGCCAGTTAAAAAAAAAAAAATCCTGCTGTTCAGTAGATGTATTGTTATTAAATCTTCATCTTTTCTCTGCTGTCTCTTCATATGTCCTCCTTTAAATTAAAATTACATTAAAATTAAATTTAAAAATGGGCAACTCAACCCAAAGATTCAAATCAAAGCAAAATAATTGCTGCTTGTAAAATGGCAAGTTAGATTGTTTTAATGTGTATCACTAATATTTTCCATGTCCTAGCTATGATTACACCATTCATAAAATGTTTAGAAAAATGCGTATCAGTGCATATCAATAAGGATGGATTGAATTTGAGTGCCTTTATAGTGCTGCTGATAAAATTCTCACTTGCCAGAACAGAGTGTGCTGTAGTAACAGCACTGTTCAGCAAGAGCATATTTGCACATGGTGCAGCTCGAAGCAGAAATCTGCTTTCCCCTGGCAGGCTCTGTAACATCTGTGAGAGATAACAGCAGAAAGGTGGAAGATTTAGCACCCTTTGCCATGTTTGTCCACGCTGTGATAGCTGATGTCTGATGCTTGTCTTTGAACTCTGTTTCTAAGAAGAATGGGGCGGGCTGAAGCTCCCTGTATCTCTGACTCCTTTTGATTAATCTCGTTTCACTGTGCCCATCTCTGTGTCAGTGTCAGCCAGCCACTGCCTGCTGCAGGCGGCCCCACCTCCAGGGTTCTCGCTCCTGTGCAATTTGCAGCAAGTGGCCCTGCTTCTCCTGCCTCACTCTGTGTACAGTTGGTGTTATTTTCCCCTCCCGCGGATCCGCAGAGCAGCACACCTTTACTCAGCCGGGCTCCCCGCAGGCTCCGAGGAGCGCCCGGTGCGGCTGGTGCCCGCAGCTCGGCCCTGGGAACGAACCAGGGGAGGGGTCCCGCCGGGAGAACCCACCCGCGCTCCCCCGGGGAACCGCAGCAACGCGGGAGAAACGTGAGCTGGGGGTCTGCAAAGGGATCATTGATTCTGGTGCACCTCGGGAGGGGGAAAGAGCTGCCGGCTCCATCTTCAGGAATGGACCGCGGGGACTCGGACACCCCAGAATTTTGGGGTTTTTCGACACTGATGACAGTTTTAAAACTCTGGCTGTAGTGCTGCCCGTGAAGTGCTATCCTCTTGAAAGAGTGTGCTCTTGCTGGAATAAATCACACTTTCTCTTCCCCTCTGTCAGCTATTAATAGTGGTAAATTTTAATTGAATATGTAAATAAAAACACTGTGTACTCATTAGTTTAAATATGTTTTTAATTAGGCAAATGAAATGCTTATTGTATATGATGCAAAGCTAAAAGGAGAATGTTAACAGCATTGACTGGTTTGGGAAGTATAGTGACTTGAATTTTTAAAGTTCTTTTTAAGGATAAAAATAAGCGATGTTTTAAGGGATTATTATGGGCAAATTTTGCAGTACAGGCATCTGGTTTCTGGAAATGGAAAAAAACAAAGTGACAGAAGTATGGGTATGGTGTCAAGGCCAGTGCATTAAAACTTCTACTAAAAGGGAGAGATAGCACATAAACTTGAATTACTATTTATAGCATTGACTGTTTTAGAGATGGTAACTGCAAGGCGGGCAGCATTTTTCAGTTTCCATTTAGAAAAATTCTGACATGTCTCACATTTTGATATCTTGAAACATATTGGTCCCAAATTACATCACTTCTTCATCGTTAATTTTCAAACTCTTGGAATGCCACACTCCAAATACACTTTTTGCTATTTTTAGGAGCTATGCAATTATAGTTAAGAAGATATAATTTTTCAGTTCAGTAATCCATACTTTTAAGCTTGGAGTATATTTATCTACCTACACGTTCATAATTTGTTTCCTTTCTATCAACAAAATACCCTGAATTTCATAACCAATTTACTTCTAAACTGCCTTTTCTAGCTCCTTCCACCATTCTGCTCACTGTGAAATGAGAGAAACCTTATCACAGAGACATTTAGTAAATTAGTATCATTTTATACAAAAAACTGCCCTCTAAACACTCCAGTCTTAATGAAAAGATGCTCTGAAGGTGTGACTTTCTAAAGTTATGACTCAGAACAGTTTATCAATCTCTTTTAATATCCAAACGTGTTTAGTGATTAATATGAGAATATAAAATCTCTCCCCCTGCAAAACTCAGAGCACCAAATACACTTTCCTCTCAATTGCTTGAGTAACAGAGCCCCAATAAAAATAATTTTCATTTTTTAAAGATAAGCTTGAATATCCTTGTCTCATCCATGCTTTCTCAGTTCAATTTCTATCAAACTTTTATACTGGAGCACAGTAAAATATTTATATGCAAGATGTAGTGAAGGAAATGCAAGGGCTGGCTAGAGTGCAGTCTCTTGGAATTAATACAGAGCAGCCTAAAAAGGAGTAATAAGTCAGTCTTCTAGATTCTTCATTTGCTAAACTAAATTGTAGCTAACAGTACCACTGCCAAGAGAATAAAGGCAGCAGAGATTCCATTTTGTATGAGGAGTTACTGCACTTGTCATGGTTGAAAGCTTATTAATAGATTTTAAGACCAAAAAGGGACTATATGATATCAAACTGGACTTCCTACATAAGAGAGGCCAGAGGGTTTCACCTGCCAGTCCCCTGAACAAGTTTATGAATTCTGGCTGAGCTGGAGCAAAGTTTTGAGGGTGATATTCAGCTTGGTCATGGCCAAAAAGCCAAGAATCAAATAATCTCTTTTGCGTCTTCTTGCAGAAAATGTTTAAAGCTCTCATAATTTAAAAAGCAGCGCTCTGTATTTGATTTTTCCACTTGTCTGGATCAATCTTTTAGTCATTGCATCATGTTTTATTTCATCCTACCACCAGGCCACCTGAGGAGAATGGGGATAATAAAGTTGGGAAGGGGGGGAAAGAGGTTTTGTCAAAACAGTTTGAGTTTTGTTTTAAGAGATTTAAGGAGGCTGTGATTTAATACATGATGATATCCCATAACATATAATAGGTCCTGATTTCACTTTTGCATTTGATGCCCTAAAATACTTTTTTTTTCCTAGTCTGCTCTACTAAAACCAGTAGGCAATGTAATGTATAAGTAAGGTTCACTGGATAGTCATGCTTTCATACACTAAGAACAAAAATCCTACTTCAGTTAGGATCCATGTCCCAATGAATCCAGGGACTCATTTCAGAAGAACTTGAGCATAATAGCCAATATAAACAATATAACCATTGTTTACAGGCTAAGGTGAATTAGAAAGCTGACCTTCATTATTCTTCCTGTTCAGAACAGAAGTTCTCCTTGATCTATAATCTATGTAGTGTTTTTCCAAAGTTATAAGTATTCACAGAAAGTGGTTATCTTTTACAAATGATTGCACTGATCTCCAGATGATTCCTTTGATTCTCACCCAGCATCAGATCCTTTGAATGATTTCTCATGAGGTTCCCCTCCCTCTCACCACTGAATTTCTCTGGGTAGGAGAAGATGTACTTCAGAGATGTATTTAATATTGTACATAGATATATTCACACGCTGACACAACTCACTGTAGCTTCTAACAGCTCCTTCTTCGGGTTCCTCAAGAAGCTGATGGTAGAGGTGAGAAATCTGAGGCTATGTAACACTTCAGTCTGTAGTAAGCTCTCAAATATTTAAATTGTAGATACATCTAGACGGAGTGTTTTTAATGGTAAAGCGTAACGACATGTAGGTAGGTGAGGAAACGTAATTTCTGTATAACTCATCCAAAACTAGCTTATCACATTTTATCCACATTCAAATGTCTTATCTAAAACTTGGCTCAGCAGGATATGGTAGCATGTCAAGGATCCAATTAACATTATCTCACTCCCCTGGTTTTTTCTTCCCTTTCTCTGCCTTATGGGAGCTGCTTCAAGTTCTGTTGTTACTCACAGTGAAATTGATTGATTCCTGGCATAGCTCTGATTTGCTGATACCTCAAATACTACTGGAACCTCTAAATTTGTATGAAACGTGAACCTCCCCACAGGGGAAAAGCCACTCTTGAGTGTGCCATCAGAATTCTGTATGGTTACTTCTTTGTTCTGTCTGGATTACTTTGTGCAAACTGTGAAACCTTCTAAACCCAAACTTTCTTGAATGGCCCATTTTGTACAGTGTACAACATCAAAAGGAATGTGAGTCTGAAGTGCAGTCAGCTTGCCAAAATCAAATTTACAAAGAGGAAACTGGAATGCTCTATAATAGGGAGAGTTAGAAATGTAATTGTAAACTGTATTTGACACTAAGGAATACAAACAGGAGGGGTGAAAAAGGTCCATGATCAATACATTTGCATATAAAGATAATTATTGTTTATAAAAAAAGGAGCAGTTATCAACTGCAATACATTGAACAGTGGAATTTTACCTGACTTCTTCCAATAGGAACCATAATATCCTTGCAAGGCAGCACCAGAAAGGGGTGTTTGTAAAGGAGTTCTTGTGTAAACAACGCTAAATGTAAACACTACATGATTTTTAAAAATTAATTGCCTTTCAGCAGAAACAGCCGCAAGACTCTGCTTTGGATTTTGTTTTATCTTTTCCAAGATTCCCAAGTTACAATATAAGGATCTCATGAGTGTGCTGAGCTGGAAATCTTTTTACCTCTGTTGTTCTAGAAAATTTGCCATTCTCCATTTCCTCTTCAAGTGATTATCTGCCATGCAGCTGTTAGTATAAATACCAAGTTATGAAGGTCATTCACCAATATAGAGAATTGTGGGAGGTAGAACAGGAAAAGAGAGAAACTTTCTGTATCCAAACTGTTCCCTTAATGCAGCCCAAGACAAAGAACTAAAGATATAATATGATTTAGGATCTGGTTTGTTATGTAGTTAAAAACAGTATCTTGCCACTATATTTGTTCTACTGACTTATATCAGTTTTGACTTACTATTTATCTATATTTAGCAACAGGTGCAGTTCAAGTCCCAATATCCTCAACTGATTCACTGTGAAGCATTTATTTACCATCTATGTGTAACTGAGGAGCATGAAAATTAGAATAGTGAATTAAATTGAAGTGTGTAGCATTCACTGTGGAGGCTAACCATAAAAAAAATAAAATAATCCAGCAAGTCCATCGTGGATCAGTTTTCACTCTCTTCCTTGAGCTTCTCCCTGCTTGTAACAGATAGCAGGTTTACCATGCAAAGCAGTATGGAAAACAGGATTTCCCCAGGGAGAGGAGCAACATCTTTTTGAGATTAGTATCTGTAATGTCTTGGGAACTACTGTTGCCTTGGAGGAAGGCTATCCATACAAACATAAATCATGCCCTCCCAGGTGAGCCTGGCAATCTATCTAGCCCAATATATACACAGTCACCAGGGATGTGAATAGAAATCCACGTGTGAAAATATGAACACGAAATTACTAAGCAACTTGTGCAGTGTGCACAGGGATCTGATGTCAGTGTCTCAAGATCATTTGACCCTCATCTGGAATGAGCTCAGATGTGCACAAGCCTTGATTCAAAGCACATGGAAAAGGGCATGCGGATCCTTATAATGAATTTTTGAAGAAACGCTCTGGGCTATGCCTAAGTGGGAGTGACTGCTTCAAATCTAGCTCTGATCATTAACTCATGAGCACAGCATGATAATGTGCTTCAGCTGGGGATGCCTTTGGAAATGCAGGTAAGTGATGGAGATGTACCTGTGAGCAGCACGCTATCTCCATGTCAGCAGACTGAGCTGCAAGCTCTGAGGCTGCAGCTTGCAGAATGGCTCTTCAAATACTGAAATTCCTGGCTGTTAAAAGCAGATTAAGTACCCTCTTAAGGTATGCAGGTTTAGGTACCAAGTCGAATACTGATTCAGCCAGAGAACTCTATTTAAAAAGACCATTTCCAAGCAAATTGTTATGAAAACAAACTTCTCTGCCTGGTTAGCAACACAATTCCTCACACTCAGACTTGAACACAGCAAAGCTCTTAAGCACCTATTAATGCCTATATCCTATCAATTTTTAATATTTGGTGATGTTTTGATTCCTGTGAGACCTGTCATTAATGTTAAAAATGTTCTTAAACACTTGGTTACTAAAGTTCTGCTCCAAAAACTATGGACCTTAGTGGGACGCCTTGTAGACTGTTTTGAGGGATCCAAAACTACAAACACTACAAGAAGTGACAGCCAGGCATTTTTATTTTGAGAGTCCCCAGCACAATACTCGCAAAGAATGCCTCCTTAGGAAAGTATTTTGGCAGGTTTTAAATTCCTTTTGAATTTTATTATATTGAAGCATATATCTGAATGGATACATTTTGAAAAGGGAGGGGCATATAGCCCAAATCTGAGAAGTGGTCTAACGAATCTGTGCCCAAAGTTTTCATGAATCATGAATATGTCTATTCCAACTGTAATACTTCATTTTTAAAATAGGTTGCAAAATCACATAGAAAAGGAACTTGCTCACAAGGCTCACATATATTGGTCATTCATAATTAAGCTACAGAGCAAAAAAATCTTTGCAGTTTAGATACCAGGCATCCATTGATGCTATTATCCCATTATTTTGGGGTTTGAGAACTGCAGAAGTAAGGGGAGCAAGGGGGAAGGAAAAGAGAGAAAGCAAGTCCATACTTCAGTGATCCCAACCATCACCTGGGATTTTTGACAACCAGTCATTCATTTACTGCATCTGTCATGTCTAGTGAGTATAAATGCTTTCCTTGGTAATATGCAAACGTACTTGCAGGAATAGAAAAAGAAAATACCTGTGCATTTGTCTAAAATTGACTGTTTTCACTGAAGATACAAACTAGGTTTTCACTGAGCATTTTGCCTTTCAGCACCGGGTCCAGCTGGGCTCTAACGGTTCCTTTTGTAACTCACTCCAGCTGCTTTTGAAAGCACATTCTGCTTTCTGCTCACTGTAGAAAAACCTCAGCACATTTCTGCAAGAAATCAAAGGTATAGCTTTTTCTCCTCAGGTTCAGAGTGTAATTCATAGTTTTAAGATGTCTCCTCTCCAGACAGAAGCAATGAATGTACAGAATTGTTTCATTTCCAGACATACACCTCAGGTTTACATCCTTCTCTCTCTTTCTCCTCCAATTCTCTACCACTCACATCACCCAAGAAACAAAGGCATATACAAAGGTATATGCCAGGCAGACATCATAACTATCTTTGCTAACATCTGTTACAGGCCAATTTCAATGCTATTGCCACTTCCTTTCTCATTCTGTATGTATGAGCTGGTATTAATATCTCCAAGGAAAGTAAATGCATGAATCAAAGTGTCTGAATCAAAAAGGCTGAACGAATCAAGCATATGTACAAAAAAAGAGCATGTGTTATGTTTGTACATTATTCAGGTTCTGTGTTGAGCATCACATCTGGCGAGGGGCACACTGTGGAGGCCACATCCAGCTTGTCCAGGAAAGGCAGAGCAGACAGAGGAAAAGTCAGGGAGACAGACCCTTCATGTGAGCTGTCACAGCCTTCCTTGAAAATAAGGTGTGGGCAGTCTCTGGGGCTGTGATGCTTGTCTGTTCTGCTGCCACATAGGTCTCAGAGGAAAGGACTGGCAAACAGCCCTCCCATCGAGCCAGAGGAGCAGAGGAGAAGGTGGACAGAGCATCAGAGAGCATCAGGAACTAGGGCCTGAAGACGTGGCAGCTGCTTGTGAGGTTAGTGCCCATAGTAAAAGTTGCTTCCAAAGTGAGATGTCTTCAGAAAATACAGCATGTCCACTCTGTGAAAAAAAAACTGGGAGAATGGGAGGTATTATCAGAAACTGTTTCTGAAAATTGCTGCTGAATAGGTGTAGTGTGTATTACAGCTGCCTTTCCAGCTGTTCCCACTTGACGTGCCCTTGCAGAAGCTGCCTGTAGAAGCGAGGTTTGTCCCTGTGCTGCTGAGAGTGGGTGGGCACTCACTGACTCACCTGCTGGCTCACACGGGGTCAGCTTGTTCAGAGCTGCTTTCAGCCCCACATTTCCGTGAGCATGCCCTGAGCACCCACTGAGGGACAGTGCTTGTACTCTCTAACCTTGCCAGCCCAGTTCAACCCCTCGTCAGTACGGCAGCCTACTGCTCCTCAGGGAGTAAAGGCCACAGCCAGTGCCACACTGACACTGTCCCCAGCCCCAGTGGCCCTCCCTCCTGCACTCATCCATCTCACCTGTAATTCCAGTAAGATGTGTCACAGTCAGCCACCTCCAGCTATCCTGTCCTAGCAGGCACAGTCTGTTGGAGCAATTTTAGCGAAACAATAAGAGGAGATAGAAACCAGCTGCTGACTTATAAGGGAGAAGGGAGATTAGGCTGGAATGTGTGAGGGTGATAGATACCTTTTTGTAGTGCTCAGATTTGCACCTTTCAAGATGCAGTGTAGCTGTGGCTGAAAACCCCACTCATTCTGCCAGGCCATGTGACTGCCCTGTCCTATGCTGAGGGTGAGCAGTGCATGGCCTGGGAACTGGGTCTACTTCATGCTATATAATGTTCCAAAGACTGGTGTCACTGCTACTTTGCTTTATGTGACAGCAATAGGTATTTTTGCAAGATAAAAATTTATAGAGGAAGCTCTCCAAGGTCAGCATAACAGCCTAAATAGCCAGATGCTATTTTCCTGTGAACTACAAAGTTGAGCAGCCAAACATCTCTTAGTCTTGTAAATTATGAAAATTCTGAGAACTGCAGTGCAGACAAAAAAAAATCTGTGGCTGCTGAATCATTTTCTCTGGTTCAGAAATGACCATAGCTTACCCTTTTGTTCCAGATTTTATTTGCATTGCATGATTGTGTTTCTTCCTGTCACATACAGGGATGCAGCTAACATCTTTGCTTTAGGATATTGTTCTTTTATTATCAAAAAAGGCATTCAGCAGACTTCCAGAGATTCTTTTCAGACATGGAGAAAATAATACGAAACCACTATTGAGCTACTCCTTCTATGCTATCTGCAGTTAAAGTGATTATTAAACCCCAGGACAGGTTTAAGGGTAATCCAGATGAATATTGTTTTCATCAAAGCAATAGTAAAGTCATCTTCTTTTTCCTTGTTGCCTTAGGACTGACATTAGTAAAGGCATACCAAGTGAAATTGGGAATTATTTTGCTCCACTTCCTTTAAAGTTCAATTTTTATCAGTTACTCCTTGAAGTTATCTGATGTAAGAAAGACTATTTCCTTTTTGAAAAATGCCGTGGATAAGTGTTGTTTTCCCACTTTCACTTGGGAAGTTAGAAACATACTGTCTTTATGCTAAAAAATCCCACAAGACAAAAATGAACTCCTTTTTCTGTAACAATAAATAAATAAGGGCTACTCAGAAAACAAGCAGGAGTGATTTGAAAGATGTGAATGTAGAACAGATATCAGACTAGCAGCGTGTGTTAATGCTACAGACTTGAGTCTCATCTAAGAAATAGGGGTAAATGCTTGTCTTTTGTGGGTAAAGTCAAATGACAACAGACAAAGTAATAAAGGAAAATGTAGGGCACATTTCATGAAACAATTTATAGTATCAGGACTGGTCATGTCAGGAAGAAGTAAGTGGAAAATGCACCTAAATTAGAATAATGAGGGTTAATAGTCCCTTTGCATTGTCATGAATAGTTATTTAATTCACAGGTCAAAATCAGTCTCTTTGGGTTCCTCTGATATTTTTTAATAGAGTGTAAGAGGATAATAACTGAAACAAATGGCCTTGCATCTGGAGGAGGTTTGTTGTCCATGTAAACTCAATCATTAAAGTTAATTCTACTTCATTCACTGTTTCCTCAGTTTGACCATCCCAGCTGCTTCCCTAGAGAAACAACACTCTTTTTTTTGTTCTACTTTTTTTCTGTTAATCTTCCTTGCTCTTACATGGCTTCTTGCAGTGGTGCTGTCAGCAAGATGATGCCTAGTCCCAATTAGAAATTCAATCAATATTCACATAATGAGGGTTCTAGCAAAACCATGTCATTTAGTTCAAAGACATGGATATATTACTGTAGCAATTCAGGATTCAAGTAATTTAGGGCACCTCAGTGAAAAAAGATAAAATAAAGCTGAAGGGCTTAGAGGTAGTTAATTGTTACTATGGCAACTTCCTAAATAAGCTTTAGATTCTAGTCATTTTTCAGTTTATTTGGAGGCAGAACAGAATCATTAAAGATGAAACTTATTTAAAGCTCAGAACAGTTCTGGGATCTTACAGTTTCCTGCTGTTCCTTACAGAGTTACTTGAAGTTTGTCCATCTCAACTTTGAACTGTGTAAAAGAGCAAGATGCAGCCTGCATAGATTAAAAAATGACAGCATATTACATAACAATGATCTAATTTAGTAACTTTGGCAACTGTATTTTTACATTCTTATGTCCCAGCAGAACTCTTTTAAAATTATTGTGTAGGAAAGAAGTGGTCCTCAGTAAAGAATGCTCTCACCTGTCCATAAAATGAAGTGATTAAATCTGATTTTCAACAATGGGCACTGATGGTGAGTGCACATTTGTCCACCCTTCCTTCCACAAAATCCCCATGTGTGGAATAGTGGGGCTACATTTTAGCCTGGTCCTTAGCCAGTGCTGTAACAAAGCTGGTAATTAGGACCCAGAGAAAAGCTGCCATTCCAAAATCTTGCCATGCTGACTGTGTCCATTTGTGTTGTTAATGTGAATAAATATATTTGGCCTCTGTGGGGCTGCATCACTGGGCAGATCTAAAGAGCCTTCTACAGAGAGCAGTGGAGACAGCAAAGAGGAAAGACAACATAAATGGGAATCTCTCACTCACTGCGCTGTTAATTAGGTGAAGATCCATATCAGCCTAAACTTTTTGCATTATCTCAGCAGCAATAACTCACTGCCTTAACCACTCCTTAGTGCATGATAAACCAGCAGAGGCCATGAAATAAAATCGTGTCTCAGCAGGAGACACCCCCTGGCCTCTCACAGAAGTAAATTCGTACCTCAGACTGGTTTTCACTTTTCTGTAGGCTGGAAATCTCTGAAGTCACTGAGTCATAACTGCAAAGTTGTCAGGGAATGATGCCTTAGGTGGGAAGATACTTAGAACACACCCCTAGAGGTGAAGGTATAAGCAGTGTAGACTAAAGCAATGTGCTCTTCTCAAACAAAAAATGCAGGACAAGTTACCTGGCTGGGAGCTCAGTGCTCCAAGGGTGAGCAGCAGCTGCTCTGTAGGCATCTTTACACCAGCCTCAAGGAGATTAACTGAGCAGGATGGGGAAACTGAGGTGTGCAGGTTCCGCTCAGAAGGAGGTAAATGAGGGCTAGAAGAATGACAGACTGTTCAGTGCGTGGCCAGGAGTCAATATGACATGGTCATAATTCCCTTTCCCACCACCTGCAACCTGTCTGTCTGTCTGCCACAAGTAAAGGTCCTGGATAAGGGGAGTCAGCCAGCCCAGGAAACACCTGGCTGTGTTTGACAGGCTCAGAGTGACTCTAGACTCTCTCCATAGTCTGTGTGGGCAAAACAGGCTTTGCCAGGCCGTGGTCCACTCCCTCCTAGGAATTAAGCTGCAAAAGAAATCAGGGAAAATTAGCCTGTTTCTCTCCATATATCTTGAATTATGAAACAGAGAAGTGTTGAAAAAAATGTCTCTTCATTCGTTTTCCAAATTAAATTGTTCTGTTCACCTAAAAAGAGGAAAAAGCCTTTGTTTTGAAATATCAGTTGAACATCAAAGTTTCATGATATAAACCAGTCATAATGGATATAAGTTCAAATGCAGACTGGTTCCAGGTTACTTCATGAGGCTTAATTCTGTTGGTCTTTCTCCCTTCTTTTGTCCTCAGATAACTCCTCCAGACTGTTTTCTGATTTGGAACAGTAAAAATGCTCTTTCAAATTTCACATGATTAAAAAGAAATGTGCATCCAGCTGCAAGAGAAAATGTTTTTCTCTCCCATCTGAAAAGGCTGCACCATGGGCAGGAATTCTGCATTGCCTATTACTTGCACCACTCCTTTTCTATGGAAATCCAGTCTCCAGAGTTATAATTCAGGGAACTATAGTCAGAAGTAACTTGGCTTAATTTATAAGAAGAGGAAAAAATACCTGCTGAGGAAAAAACCAAAGGAGAATATGATCTGATCCCAAACAGCCTGAACATTATTTATTGTATTTTCTTTTCTTTGCTGTTATACAACCACAGCACCCGGCTGTTTGCTGTGTTGCAAGGGAAGTATTTTCAAGGTTAGCACAGAAGTAATCAACCACTCAATGTTGGTATGAATATTCATATCAAGACACATTATGAGAAAGTAGATAGAGACAAATATGCAATTTAAATATAGACTACAGCAGGAAATGGGACATGAAACAGTAATTAAATAGTGAAAATTACATGTTATTTACATAGGTAAATACACTGCAGGGGTTATGCATGTGATCTTCTCTATTAGCATTTGTTTGTTTGTGATTTAACCCTGATTTAAAAAGGGAGGCTTTTAAAGCATGAAAATGGGAAGAAAGGAACACTTACTTTGAACTAGAAAATCTGCATTGCTTGAAGGATTACCAGTTTGGGCTGTCAGCCAGGTTTCCCAGCAAACGTGGATCAGAATAGGCCTGTACTGCAGAAGGCACTGGTGTCAGTTCTCCAAAACACAGGCTTTCTCCACAGCCCTGCTTATGCAGTTCACTCCTGTTTGGGCTACTGGAAGCCTGTAGGTGATGGCAACAAACGCCTGAGTTCCTATTGCCCAGGTTAGATGGAAATCAAATGGCACTACTGAATTTCTGTGGGGAAGAACATTTGGAAGGGGACAAAAGCATTTGTTTTCCTTCTTCAGGGAACACCTAGGTTTAGACTGTTTCCTGCTTTTCCTTTCAGACACAGAAATATGGCTGTAGTCTGTTTGGGCCAGCACAAGCACACTCTGAGTCTCCACAACCATCATACCAAAGGCAGTAATACTAATTTTTACTTCTACTCTGAACTACCTCATCTTGCTGGATCCCTTACCTATGTCTGTGCTTTTTTCCTGCTCCTTTAGCCAAGAGGAAGGTGAGAGAAAAGGCTTGACTAATGTATTTCCTTTCTTCTCTTCAGCCAGCAGCATTCTTGTCTTACCATGACCAGCTGCCATGAATGCAGAGTTCGGTGATAGCTTGGGATTCCCAGAGAAAATGGATACTGAGGAAAAAATGAGAGGAAGAGGGATGGAAATAGATATCCCTCTTGAAAAGGCTCATTTCTTCCTTAGCCTTTTGCCTCTGGTTGCTTTTTCTAGGGTATGTCTTGAGTGTGCAAGCAATAAAAACAACTTCAGAGCCCCCAGCCTTTATTTATTGGTGAATACACACAGTGGGTAGCTGGGATTACTATGCTACATGGCCGTGCACATATCCTTGTGATTCTGGGTGAGTCTCTGCTGAACAGGCAGTCGTAAGTCAAGTGATGGAAGGGTCTGCCTCTGCTCCTTGGTGTAGGCTGATCTTTGATGTTGCAGATTTGCTGTCTTCCTATTCTTTGCTTTTCTCTCCCTAGGATTTTACAGTTTTCATGTCAGGGTTTTCCTCTTGAATTCCCGAGCTATAAGTAACCCCATCTCAGCAAATACTGTTGAGCCTATTGTTTTACTTTTCTTAGCCTGTGTGGCTTTAGCTTATAGGTTTTCTCACACCTTAACTGCATTTTTCTCTAAAACTCTGCCACGGTGGCAATCGTGTTGTGTAAAACCAGCCTGGGGCACGTAGACACCCAAAGTTCTCAGCCACAGGGCACAAAGGGTTGTAACTTCAACCCAATTCCCATCAGCTGGCCCAATGACATAAGGAACTGTAGAATAAAGCTCAAAGGAACATTTTCAAGACAAGTACCTGGTGCTGCAGTGCAGTAACGTTTTCAGGAAATTCCTGCATGCAGGCTCCTCAGATGGCTTGTAGCAAATGCCCAGAATCTGGCCTGAGAGGGCACTGCCCTCCTGCAGCTCCTGTGCTTCTTAATTTAGAGAAATGCAGAAGTTTGACAGGGACTGGGTGGTTTCCCATCGGGAAAGTGTCTCCAAATGGATGTTCTGGGCAAATTCCAAGCTGGTCAGTCCCACTCTATTTTTAAAGTTCACCTAAAATATGGGTTCCTGTGGGTTTTTTAAAATCTAATTAAGACTTCAATTTAGAAATCATAATAATGCAACCTTTGTCCTTGGTTATCTTTCATTTCCAGTTTACTTTTCATCAACAGACAAGTGCCTGTGGATATGAGGAAAAACCCTGAAAACTCTTCCTATCTTTTATGCATGCTCCAATGCACAAGTGCTCTGAGTGAGAGCGTGTATCTCTCCTCTGTAGAGTGCCTGTGTATATTTGATTTGCCACTTCCCCTTGTGGAGGTGGCAGCATATCAGCCCTTATTCTTTATAGGAAGTTTATTACTTTTTGTGAAGTGTCTCAAGACTTTGTGGACTAAAAGAGTGTGTTGAGATAAAGATTATTTATTATTCATCACTCCAAATACATTTGTTCCTACATTCTGAAGCTGGGAACAGCGTGTGATAAGAGACAGCTGCATAGCTAGGACTCTTCCTGCAAGCATGCAAATTACTTTTCAGATCTGAAAAGAGGTGATGGGCCCAAGCAAACATTTTTTTTTCCCCAGCTGTATCAGTTGGGTCAATGAAAGCTATTACTTCTCCCCAGAAAACATAGCACAGGGAGATCCCCAATCTGTTGATAAAATCACATTGTAGCTAACAGAACAAGCACACAAAAAAGGATGTAAAAATGTCATAAAAATCACCCAGTCTAAGATTTGAATCTTTTGTATGAGGAAGGCATCCTGCAAACAGAGGTATCCCTTTTCCCTGTGTGCCCAGCTTCTCCAAGTAAAATTGCTTAAGGCAGCAAGAGGCAATTCAGCTCAAGAAATAAAAGCAAAACCAGCCTTCCTGTAGAAACTAGATATTTTGTGAAACCAAATGGAGCAGAGTGAAGAGTGGATGTCCGTGACTGAAATGACCGTGACAAGACAATCTCTCTGTATGTCAGATGGATAAAATAACAGCTGACTCCACTGTGGAAATTCAATTGAAACTCACTGCTATCAGGCCTATGGGCTTTCTCAGAGAATGGAGATTAAGACTGTAGTAACTCTTTGCCACCTGTTCAAATGCATCCCAGTTCTCCATTTTTCCTCATTAAGGAGACAGGGAGAATTAAACATCTCCTGTTGCTTTTGGACCCAGTTTGAAATTTTTGAGTATTTCACAGGAAGCAATTTTTAGTATGATAATGCCTCTAACTTGGGCTGAAATCATCTGAGCACCTGT
This sequence comes from Platysteira castanea, assembly GCA_013397175.1. Lineage (NCBI taxonomy): Eukaryota > Metazoa > Chordata > Aves > Passeriformes > Platysteira > Platysteira castanea. Next base: position 579,128 of record VYXC01002874.1, read on the forward strand.
GGCATTTCAGACCGAAAGAAGGACAGAGTTCCACAGAGCAAGCCTCTTCTACTGCAGTCACTTCTAGAGACTTTGACACAAAAGTATTTTATTCCACCTTATTTTTGGATAGTTAAGAGGAGCCTCCCTGGAATGGGAAAGCTAATTTTTCTTTTTCCTGATAACAGTTTGGTACTCAGTTCCTTTTAGGATGAATTCCAAAGGATTGTTTTTCTCCCTTTCATACTATTCAGAATAGGGAAGTGTTACAGTGGTCATCTGGAAGGGCCTATATTTATGTTAAGGATAACTACAAATTTCAACAGTGGTTTGTCTCTGAAACCTGCAGCTGACTTTTAAATTACAGACATAAGACAAAAGAGATCCTGTTCTGTACCTTGCTGTGCTCAGTAGTGCACAGCACTTCGGTGGAGTCCATTTTCAGTGAATGACCCAGGGAGAAACAAACTCTGAAATGTTCACATGAAGAAGACACTGCTAAACTTCAGGTTCTGCTCAGCTGAGGAGCAGATGCTGTCATAGGCACGGAATCCATATGGAATGTTCCTCAAATAACAGCAATTAAACCTTTTCAGAGTAAACAAGCATCAAATCAAAGGTCCAGAGTCAACTAACAGATTCAGTGGAGTCATTTCCACTGCAAAGTCACAATTTGTAAACACCATGCCACCAGCTTCACCTTCAAACATCCACACACCTTTCAAAAAAATATCCTCCTTAGTCCTTCTCTGACACAAATCCATCTCTTTTCCTCTGTGTTAAACCTAAGAGATTTGTACGGAACAGATCATAGCAGAGGGTCTAAGCTCAGCTGAGGAATTTAAGTAGCACTGTACTTAATTATTTCTTATATCATTTTCTTTCACTTAAAATAGTCCTTTTTTTTTCTTTTCTGTTTTTAGCTCTCAAGAGTGATCAGCTATTTTTCCAGGTATTAACTATCTTATGTTCAGCTTAGAGTCCCCATGTGTTTAGGATTCTGCTCTGCAAGACATTCTCACACAGTAGCTGTTTTGGCATAAAATCTTAAAATCCATGGTTTTGGGAACAGATTTTGCCATTTCTCTGCCTGCTGCCCAAGATAGGAGCAGTGACTGTCTACAACTCCTGATTGCTGTTTCAAATGATTAATTCATGCCTTACACTCAAGAACACACAAAATATCATGATGAACTTTTGCAAACAGGAAAACAATATCTCCAGGTATTTGTGTTCAAGATTTGATTTATATAAATGACATTTTGCATGTAAATATGCAGCCACTCATTCCACTGCCTGCCAAGAGGCATTTCAGCTAAACACAATGATGCCTCTCTTAATCTAAAATGTCATGTTCTCATATGCACCTACCGCAAAGGTTATCACACACATCTGAAAGTAAACAAATTGTTTGGCAAATAATTGAGCCTCCCCAAATTTCTGTCTTTCCTTCCTGGTTAAAATAACTTCTATCAAGGAATATGAGTCCCCAGACAAGCATCCATCAACTCTGAGCACCTGACTTAAGAAGATATGAAAATACTAATTGCCTTCCATTCACCCCAAATAGAGCTGAGTCCCAGCTCCAGAGGGATTGAACAGATGTGCTCAGAGAATACCAAGCCTTGGGCTAATGTCCTGCAGGCAGTCCTGTCTGTAAAGCTTCCTTGGAGTTTTATGAATAAGCAAGGGCCTCACTTTCTGTCTGTCCCAAATCTGGACTTGCACACAGAGCCCTGCATGAGTAGATCATTTATAACGCGAGATTGCACTGGCTCAGTGTGTGCTGAGATCTGTATTTCATCAGAAAACCAGAAGCAGCAAACATCACAGAGCATCTCTTATTTTCTCCTTCTGGAGTTCAAAAGGCTTTCAGGCTTCTGATCTACAACTAGAAGATCTGGTCTGCTACTTCGATACATATTTACTGAGTATCTCTGATGTGTCTATTGTGCGCTCCACAGCTACTGCAGCAAGGCCTTCCCAGTCCCCAGGAAGTTTCCTCAGTACTGAGGCTGCAGCACAAGTACCTCAGGCACTCCTGGTGACACTGCCTGTATCTACCCATACATTTGGCATCTTACAGGTAGTTCTGGGGAGAGTACGAAACCCGGGCTCTGAAGGAGAAATTTGAGTCATGATGATTACATGAGCCTCACCCTCCCACTGCAGGACACTGCAGTCACTGCCTCTGTTGCTGGGCAAACTTCATTCCTGTCCTGCCATTGAAAAGTTCTCCAAATTTCAGTTAGCTTTTTCACCTTTTCCCCCCACCCCCTGTATTCTTTTTAAGTAATCAAAGTCTGAATTATTGATCCCTTCTCTAGCAAAACAACCCTGTGCTCTGCATTTTGTCACAGGTGCAGTTAAGCTGCTGCCATGGAACTGCTCTCCTACAGCGTGACATTGCCTGCAGCTCAGAAGCCACCTTTGTTTCCCCTCCTAAACTGTTGAATGGGAAGCCCCAGTGAGGCCTGACTCATTTTAGTCTGTCTCATGTCAGATACAATATGTATACATCTTTTGTGATGCTGAAATAAAAAAAAAAAAATTGTAGCTTTCCAATTACATGCCCAAATTTTCAGTTGAGGAGTCTCAGACAAGATTTATTTTTCCTTTACACAAACACACGCTATACACAATGAAGCAAAGGAAAAAAAGGACTGGGGTCTGTCTGATGAAATTTAATTTTTTTTTTTTCACTTTTAAACCTAGCAGGAAAGAAGGACTAAAATGCAGGTCTTTTTTCTTTTCTTTTCACTTTCATGCACATTGAACCTTTTATTAAAAAACAATAACAACAAAGAAGATTGAAAGGAAACAAAGAGGAAATGTTCTTTCATTTTCAATCACAACAAAATTGATGGTATGTTTCCCTGCAAGCGCTAAATTCCTCCCACTTCAGAATGAAGGAATTTTTTTCCAAACTCAAATAGCACATATAGATGTATCTACCATAAATTAGGGGAGCCTGTAGAGGTTGCTATTGTCGAAATGATGTTTATTTTTCCAGTGAGATGGCTTTGCATCACTCTTCTGCTGTCCTTCAGCCCTGTCTGTGAGCTAAGTAGCAAGTTTATTTTCCCTCAGACGTTTCTCGCTAGGGCAAGCTCCCAGCATTGGGAGAGGCAGCCTGTTTGAGTAACAACTAGGAGAAAACAGCCTTCAGGTTTTAGCAGACAGGAACATAGGCTGTAGTCTAAGTGCTTAAAAGGCTGAAGGTTTGCTCTTGAGCATGGATCCAAACCTCACACACACACAAGGCCCACATACACGTCCAGCAAAGTTCCCAGAAGGGTCTGTGCCCTGCATTAAGGGGAGGTTGCACAGAGGTAGGAGAAGAAGGGTGGCAGCTTGCAAATTATCAGCTACTGTAGCCTGAAGAGCTGCCCCCATCTCTAACCCACTCCTACAATGGATGCTGGTGAGGGTGTCAGGTCTCTCCAGGTGATGGACCTTCCCAGGAGCAGCAGGAGTCCTTTGATATTCTGACTGAAACAAACTTCCTGCTTTCGCCTGTGAATATCAACAGAGACATTTGAGAATGAGGGGAGCACAGCTGTGGGATGTGGACGCAGTTTTTTGGGACAGGAAAGGCGAGGAGGGATGGTCTGCAACAGAAGATGAGTCAAATGTTAAGGCAGCAGAAGAATCAGTCACTTGCCTGTACAACTCACCCTTTAACCATCCTTTGTTTTAAATCTGAATTTTCTATTCTTCCAGCCCTTACATCCTGTTTCTCCCATTCCACCACTATTGTAAAACTCAGTTTTATCTACAGAATTGAGAAGTCTGTAATTATCTCAGTTCTGTGCCTATACCTGGAGGTTAGAGCCAGTCTCCAGGCCTGAAGCAGGAAAGGTAGAGTTCTAAGTATATGTCTCTATCCTGTAGTTGTAAGACAAGGCTGCCTTTTTCATGGGATGCCAAATGGTTGCTCCTTGAGCAAGAGCCAACATCCCAGGAAGAGCTCAGCCCGAGCCAAATCGCCACTTGTGCTTGTTACTTACTCTGTGGTGGTAACCTCTGGCTTAAAACCACATTTGCAGCACTTTGTAGAAGAGATGATGGGCTAAATTGCTTCCTGAGTGGCACTCACAGATAAATATTTGAACTAATCAAACAAAAAACAAGACTATGAAGCAACAGCAAAACCTTCAATTAGTTTAAATTTGTCATTGAAAATGTAATTTTTTTTGAGGCTGAAAATAGATCAGCTACAAAATTTTGCTGAAAGCCAAAAGCCACCATATGAGCTGTTTTCCAGGATTCAGCAAAGGGAAAGAAGATAGAACAGAGAAGACCACGGAACAGCATTGCATTCATTTCAGCCCCGAGTCTGTGGTGTTGGTTTGGTTCCAGATGCCATCAGGACAGCAATAGCACTTCAGCCTCCTGACTGCATGGTGTGAAAGCGCTGGTGAGGAGCTGTGGTGCTAGAGACACCAAAGTCCCACCTGAAGGGACCCCCTCATTTGTTTCAGCTTCACACTATGGTACCCACCCTACCACCTTAAGAACTGGGAACTGGGAGCAAGACCGCACTTGCAGGACATGTTGATCACCACCACTAACAAAGCAGGAATGTCCTTTTCTGTAGAAAGAGCTGTGTTAAGAGAAACATAGAGGTCTGGACAAGCATAAAAACCCCACAAAATGCTCTCTGCTATATATAGACAGCCTCTCTGGAGGTCATTGTATGCTGTAAGCCCACTCATCTTTTAAGCTCCCAGTGCAATTACAATTAGAACTAACTTTTTCACAGCTGTTATTAAGACCACTCATGTGAAACTGCCATTCTAGTGCTAAAATCCACATGGTTTGTTTTATGCAGTTTCAGGTGGGTCATGTGCTTATGAGGCTGGTCCCCAGACTGGATTTTAAGTGCAGGTCCTTTAAATCACTACCTCGTGCCAGGTCTTCCAAGCTAGTGCTTTCCAGTTCTTTTCCTGGATTTATAACATTCCCCAAATTTTCCAGGGGAGATTCAGATCACCTGTCATTAGGCTGCCTTCTCTTTAAGGATCTCTGCATGACTGTCCACATCCCCTAAGGAAATATAAATGCAAACCCACTGCCTGGAAATGCCTCCCAGGACCCAAGACCTTGGAATTAAACTTTTGCAATATTCAATTACATTCCATCGAATAACATGTACAGAAAACCTTTTCACAAGTGAAATATTCTCGGAATCATTTAGTAAGTCAAGCTACCTTTTATTTTAACTGCATAGGTAGTGTTTTTCACATAATGCTTAGGTGTGAAATCATTACCATGAATAATTCAGCTATGGGTTTTTATTGGGTTTTTTTTCCTATTCACACTCTCCATTAACAAAGAAAACCTGGTGAGCAGAGTGCTGCAAGAACACTAAATTCATGAGTTGAGAAAATAAAATATATATGCTGAAGAATTTCTAAGAGTGATTTATTATTCCTGAAGTACAATATAATTACACCTTTTGTTGATTCTAACTTTGTTATTATACTTTCTATGACCTATTTTTTAAAAACTGCTCACATATAATGTGTTTCTTGTACAAAGCAAATCTGTGGAACGGAAAATAGCACTGCTGACATTATTATGATAGGGCAAAGAAAATCATGTAAAATGAATTTACTAAGAGTTTAGGGAGTATCAAAATTATCAGTGATCCATTTAAGTCCCCGTTTAAGTCAATTTCCTTTATTCTTCCACCAGATTCCTGCCTCATTCCCTGCTCTTGACCTTTTTTCTCATGCCCTACACTCACTCTGTAGCTAGCTATTTTTTTTTTTTTACATCTTTCTCATTCATTGTGTGACCTCAGTGCCTTATTTGCTGCACCACTCTGACTCTCTGTGGATGAAAAATGTACTAATGCCCTCAGAGTCGTTTGTTTGTGGTTGGTTGGGTTTTTGTTTGTTTTCTTTTTTTTACAATGGAATCTGTGTCTCTGATGTGTCTACTGTCTCTGATGTGTTGTGTCTTTACTTGTGGAATCACTTAACATAAACTGATGTCTTTATTTTCACCCCACCTTCATGAGATGTCTTCTTTTATTTTACATGTAGGGAATTGAAGGCTAGGATAAAGGTGCAACACTAAAAGTTGCAAAGATAGGTTTGGTTTATATTCAATTTCTAAGACATAGATTAGCCATTTGGCTCCTTTCCAAGTAACCATTCTGCAAAATAGAACTGGATATCCCTTACACAAAGAATGCAATGCACTTTGAGAAGGGCCTCTGGTAAGTACTGCTTTTCATTCATTGCCCAACAATACCCGTGAGGGGTTATTTCTGGCAGAGTTAAAATGCTGTTCTCCTGAGCAGATTGTATCCTTTTAAACCATAAAACTTCTTCTCTTCTCTTCAGCTCCTTGTCTCACTTTCAACACTTAGTGCTTTCAGCACAAAAGCAACACTAATGATAGAGGTGCCATTACACCCCTCAGACCAGAATCTACAGCTCATACCAACAAAGTACAGCTGGCAATGAAACATTCTCTCATGAAAGCACATACCAATGCAGGTCAGAAACTGAGGTGGTTTTAAGTGTGTTTTCCAGTGGAAACAGCTCTCCTATTCCTTAATAGGTCACAGTATTTTAAGCTTACTTGCCAACTATAGGGATATTAAACTTCCCAATTAAGCAGGTTTAAGATATTTGCGTTACAGATTAACCTATAAGCTTTCTCCCCAGACCCTTCCTGATAAATGACAGAAGAGGTTTTTTGGTATATGTAAAGCTTATGCAAAATATGATGCTAAAATGTGTCAAGGCCAGAAGCTACTGATAATAGGTTCCCATAACTGACAGTGGTAAGAAACTAGCAGTGCTGGCTTTGGAGGTTCAATTAAATCAATAACCTACAGTTAGGAAAAACTGGCCTCAGCATTTGTAATGTCCTACATTTTTTGTAGTATTGACTATTGCATCCATCTTTGAAATATGTTTCGAAGAAATGATACAATTTGAAAATCAGCTGACTTGATCAAATGGGCCAATCCCTATATGAGTCAGTCTGCAGGGAATGTGATCTTTTTTCAATATATTTTTGTCTTTAGGAAACATAAACTTTTAACTATGTTTATGTGAACATGGAAATTAAACCTTTCTCATTATTTCATGTTGATTTTTAGACAAGCTAGAGCTGGGCTTTTCCTTTCATAACTGATTATCAGCTGACGTGGTTCAAAAGTCAGAAAAAAAATCCCCATTATTTATTTAGCTAATTTAATTGAGTTGCACTGAACGTGCCATTGAAAAGATAACTGTGAAGCCAGTATTACAGTAATGTACTTGGTGGAAATTAATTAATTCTAATTTGCGGGTTAATTAATGGGAGTAACTTTATTAGGGGAAAGGGACATTCAGCTGTAGATTAAAGAAAAAAAATTGAAACCCTGATAAAATCAAATGAGATTAAAATCAAATGAGCCATAGGGTGGCTAAACATGTGGGAGCATGGCATCAGCTGTGTTCAGAGCAACTATTTACTTCTTTTGAAAAGGAAAAAAAGGAAAATCAGTAAGCCAACCTTGGTTATAATTTTGTAGGGGTTTATGGTAACTGTTGGTGTTCCAATGTTTAAGGCTTAGGGTCCATACAGAGCCATCACTTATCCGGCTGGCAGGGAGGGCAGGTTTATTAACTTATTTGTGGTTCACAGAGACTTTGCTGGGCACAGCACAAGTGTGTTGGATTCTATTCACCTACATGAACAACAAATGAAAGGCTTTAACCATTGGTTTATAATTGTGCTGGGAAGGAATACATCTGGTCTATTTTTAACAGCTTTGTGTCAGAGAAAGAGATGTCTTCTTTTCAAGGCTTTTCAAAACAGAGAGACCTTAAAAATGTACTTCCCTTCATCAGCTCGCAGGGCTCATGCAAACAGAAATGAGACAGGGAAGAACAGGAAGGTCAAACTTGCATAAACACACTGTTGCATATGTTGACTGCCAGGAGAAAGAGCAGCGTGCAGCTGAACCAAACGCATTATGCAGAGCAGACAGAAGATGCTACTCTGGCAAAGTCAAATTTCTCTTTAATGCAAGCTCCCATGTGATAAAGCCTGGAACTACTGTTTCCTTTTAGTAATGTAGGAAGCATAAACTAAAATGGAATTTTATGAATCTGGCATGATGTTTTTAATGACAAAGGCAAAAGGAGCTTTTGAATGTCTTTGTTTTAAAGTTCATCCTATATATTTTTCTGTTTCTGTCAGCAAAAAGCTGAATTTCCTAGCACTGTCCTTCTAATAAAGCTCTATTTATTTGCAGGAACCCTACTTGCTGCTGCAGAGGAAGCTGGAGCTGACCACCATCAGAAGCTGACCTCCTTATCTTGAATTTCCTATGTAATGAGTACCTAAATCTGACACCAAATGATTTTAGGAAGAAAATTCAAAGTCAAGTCATTTCCTTTGAAAAAGCCATTTGAAACCTTTGGGGAGCAGATATGGAAACACAATTTAAAACTCATTTTCCCCCTCAAGGGATTGGGATTAATTTCAATAAATCCAGTGTTTACTATGCACAGAACATCTCCTTCTCTCTCACCACAAGCCCTAGACACTTTGGACTACTCTTTCATTCTGTGCTTCCTATAGAAGTGTGCCCTTATTCTGCTTGTGTAATTCAGATTTGTTTTTATCTGCAAGAAAATGCCTCTTCAGTTATTGAGACTAAGCCTGCTGTAGCTGTGGGAGAAGCGCCTGGCCTCAGCTGTGCTGCAGTGAAGCAGCACCACAGTCCAACCTCAAGGACATGTGACCCCGGCTTTGCTCGTGGGCACCTCCACTGATGAGGCTCGAGGACTGGGGAGAAGCTGTGCTGTCTGGCACTACCTCTGTTGGAAAGCACCGTTTGCATCTGTAGTGCAAAGCAGACATGATTTCAGAACCTGATCTCTTTGACAACAAAGGCTGTAGAAGATTAGAAATACTTAGATTTGCAGTTCATTAAAAAATGTATTTCCCTTTGTAAAAGGAATTGGTTTTCTTAACTCATTTGCCTTGCTTCTCTCTTGAGTGTGTATTTGCATTTGTGCCTTTAGTGTATTCTGGTAGTTCTATGAACTATGGATGGGTTTTTTTCCACCAATTAGTTCCTCTGGGACTATTTTATTAAAGTCTTTTTGGCATTTACGCAGATGATAGCATTAATCTGATTAAAGTGTAGGTAAAGTTGATAATACAAAATCTGAAAAAGCAGTGCAAGGTACAATTACTAACATAATTATTTTCATTATCAATACAATTATATTTTTCAATTGTTGCTTGCTTAACCTTTTTATTTCTTCTCCATTTCTTTCATTAGCTCTAATCTACTACTGTGAGAGGCAGTTCTCTGCTTCTTCAACAGTATGAAGGTAGAAGTGGACAGAACTATTAGCAGAGGGATACAAGCCTTTTATCTCTCTCTGTCTGGCTGAACTCCAGTGAAGTCAGCTCAGCCAGCAGAACTGTTCATTTTCCTAGGGGGATGAGCAATTGGGGTCTCAGTTTATTTTCCAGTCCAGAATGGTTTTACTGAAAAATCATGACAATCTATAGGCTTGTAGGTAATGCCATGAAATACCACTTCATCCCTGGAAGTGTCCCAGGAATGATTTTAAAGGCCCACTCTATTCTGTTTCACTGGCAGGCTACCACCAGTGCCATTTTATCAGTACAATAGAGCAGCTCTGGCACCTGGGCATGATGGGCAGCAAAGTAAGTCAATGCCGTAAGAACTGCAAAGTGAAAATGGTGAAAATAACGATGAGGAAGTGATTTGAGAAAGGAATTCAGAGTGAAGAGGTAGGTTTAATTTTAATGGGAAAGAGAGAAAGCTTATGGGGGTTTACATAGGCTAATTCTCCTGTGATACAGTTCTCTGGGGGAGCTAATTTGTTTTGCCTTGAAGCTGGGCTGTATCTGGTGGCACTCTCGTTTTTGTCCATTCCAGGGGAGTGATCATGGAGAGACTGTGAGCTGGTGGAAGGACTGTGAGCTGAACTGAAGGAAAATGCTGGCTATGAAGCCCACTAGTGCACAGGAGTTCCCACACCTACACTACAGTTGAGACTAATCAGTGGATGATGTTTTTTCCTCTGGGATTTTCATGTTTCTTTCCAGCCAGCACTCACTTGAACTAATGCAAGCAGATACTTCCAAACCTAAATCTATATCCCTAAGGGTAGCAATTCAAAGTTGAACTTACTGAATGTAAATTAAGGAAGACTTAATTCAAAAGGCTTGTATCTGTAAAATGATTCATCGACATCTAACCCTGGGATTTCTTGATATCTCAGTTAGTGGAGCAGGTTAAGAAACTAGAATTCTGTTCTTACTAAGACTATGTCAATACAGTGTGTGTTGTGGCATCATTTTCATCCTGTGTACTTGATTTGATCATCTATCAAATGAGTCTGTAACAATAAATTATTTTTTTTATTAGGTTCTACAAAATCTATTGAAGTTTCCACATATTTATGTTTGTGTGGGCATGACTCCTGGTCTTGCTTTGGTAAAGTGTCTTCTAACTGCATGAGGCTGCAGTTTGTGAAATGCCTGGGGAGGGGGCTATGTGAGATGAAATTAGGGTGAATTGTGCATGAAGAACATATTTTCCTCATAGACATGATCTCAGCATAAATGAATAAAAAATATTTGTGCAGGCTCTCCCAGTTGGAAGCAAATGAATGAAAAATGAGAGCCACTCTTAATCTGTATGATACCTTAAAAAAGCACACAGGAATCAATTCAGTCTTTCAGATGCAATTAAGGGTTACAGAGCTACCCTAGAAGAAAACCCAGTGTGCAGCTGGCATTCAAAAACCCAGCCCTCCAGGCTACCTGACTGAAAGGCTGAGGTACAGCACAGCTTTAGAGAAGCAACAGAGAAAAAGATAGCAAACAGAAATGTTTCTCCTCTAAATGAGCAGCAAAACCCCATTAAGTATTAAAAATGATGACCATATAGAAGAGCAGATTAATGTACAGTTCAGGAACATGAGTCCTGATCCAGACTCAGTGCTTAGCATGTGTGCTGGATAAAACCTCAGAGCCTTATTTTTGCATAGCTTTTTAAAGATTGTATTAATTCCTCTAACACCTAGGAAGCAACTGTGACTGAGTTCTCTCACTTATCCCAAAACAGTTGGCAGGATCTAAAGTTGAATCCTGACAAGACTAGAATAAGAGCACAATGGGGAGGGTTTGTAAATCCCTTTTCTGGCACATAGGACAGTTCCTGGCCTCTGCATGGGCCCTTTTGCGTGCTGCCACCCTTGTACCCCTTGATTCTGCCCTTCTGAGTAAAAGCAGCATCGTCCACGATTCACACATACTTTCTGAGCCTGGGAGCCCCTTCACCTTGTCCCAGGTACTCTTCAAAGTGTATGGAATGGCCATGGATATAACATCCAGAGTGAATCAGGAGATGCTGTTAAATAACACTTTAGTTCTGTAACTTGGGAGGTGAAAGGTGTCTAACTAGTAAGAAAAAGATAGAAGGAAGAATGAAGAGATAACAATAATGAGGCAAGGGAGAAAAAAGGAAGCAGGTGTTTAGTGGTGCCCATGATGAATATAAACATATGAAAGCAATTCAGGAGCAGGCAACCTCTAGCTGAGCTTTTTTTCCAGTGCCACTATGTTATTGTAAACAGCTGAAGGGAAAGCTTTTTAAAAGAGACAAGCATGGATTAAGAGAAGAGGAAACAATATTCATGAAGCATTTCATGATCATCAGGCTTCCTAATGCAATCCCTCATTCCAAATACTAAAAATGTTTTGAAGTCTGATGGCTGTTCACTCTCTTCCTCCTCTCCAAAAAATGTGGTCTTCTAAAGATAGCATGTTATCCAAAAGAAGAATACTTCAAAAATTTTCAAATGTTGCCATAGAGAGTTTCTCTCAAGTTATGTCAATTAGTTTGCTTTTGTAATACTATTAAAAGGAGCCTGTAGGTCCTAAATCAGCTATTAGCAGATTCTGTTGTGGTACACAACATGTAGTTCCTCAAACATGGGAGAGCAAGGAAAACACAAATTTAAGTGAGATGACACTGGATATCAATCATCCTCTAGGAATACCAGGGAATTACAAGAAAGTAATCTCTGACTAATGTTTGTGCCAGTAAAACAATCTCATGTAATACACTGATTCATTCAGATATCAGACAGTGGTCAATCCATATTAGTACTTCTGTAGCAGCTGAATGCTTGTTCTCCGAATATAGTGACCAAACCCAAGTTCAGTACACTGTAGCTTGAACAAAAAGTTGTGAAAGAAGATACTATTTCTACACAATGCTTTAAGAATTCTCAGCACAAATACCAATAAACTACATATATATTGCTTAGGAATAGCTAAAAAAACACTCTTGAAACAGCAACACTTTTTCCAGCTGAGATATATATGCCAAATGTTAGGTCTACCGTGGAAAAGGTTGTCAACTCAGGCATTCAAATCTAATTCCCTTGGTGCTTTCCTAAACTGTGGCCAAACAAACCAGTAGAATAGCAAAGGTGTTGGTTAGAAGCACTCAGTGTCCAGAAGTTCCTGAGACTGGTGCTTCTGTAAGGCATCCAGGTGCTGGGACATGAGACTGGGACATCCACTGATCTGCACAGTGCTGGCTTATCCATCACCTGCTCCCTGCATGGGTGTTCTGTAGGGTGAAGAACAGGTGCCAAATTCAAGTACAGGTGACTACCTCCTTACGCATCCTTTCATTGTAAGAGAACAGAAGGAGGCTGGAGGACCACTCTTTACTCTGAGGGGGAAGGTCTGGCTGACTGTGCTGCTAGGCAGGCTGGACCACCCCCAAAACTTCTGGAGAAAGTGTTGTCCCAAAGACGGGCCTGATGGTTTGTATTTAGAGAGATGCACTATGGATAAATAATGACATTCGAATCCAGCAGATGCATATAATTAAAGCTACTTAATTTAAAAGCTAAAGGTGTGGAAAGGACAGTATAGGACAGTATAGGGCTACTAGCTTTGTTTCATAAACAATGCCCTCTTTTACAAAATATTTGTCCCCTTAGTTTGTCCTGCTCATATTTATTTTCCTGCTGTACTTGAACTATGGTAGACGGCTCAAAATCACATGGTTTATTTGCATTGTGTTTATACCACATTAATTTCAGGCCTTCATGTTTCTTCTAAGGTACCATGGGAGATCAGGAAGACTTTTTTATTTATTTATTTAGATACTCTGTTTGGCTTTAGAATATTATTTCTACTAACCTCTGCAGCATTGTAGTTTGGCTTCAGTTACAGGTAGGATTTTGGCAAGGTACACACAGTAATCTGCACTTGATGTATTATGTTTTTCACACAAGAGGAAAATCTGAATTCTGTGGAGAACATGTGTTTGTAAGCCGACAGAAAAAACCAAAGAGCATGAAATTCAGATGTGTTTGGTTGGTGTTTTGCTAATCCACTCAGCATAAAGCCAAGCACAGATATGGAGCCAAATGGGAATTGTCTCTGCATCAGATCATGAGCAGGTATTAAGGTTTGTTTTCTACCCTTTTCTACAGACTGAGTCATGATATTACACCAGGCTCACCTGGGAGCTTTATTTAGGAAAGCCACTGCTTTTATAGGGATGTTATTAGCCCCACGACTCTATTATTACTGCTTCATTTGTGTGAAAATACAGTATGTTTGGGCACAAGGCAGCACGTCTCCTCTGCTCTGTGATGGTGCTTGGACTTGTCTACAGCAGACATCGTTGGCATTTTTAACAAAAAGCTTTGGAGCCAGGACCCTGCAGGTCAGGAAGCCCCTTTTGACTCTGTGCTCCTAAGCTGGTGCAGTCTGCGTGCCACAGAATCTGCCCAGAAAATGCAACGGGCAGCCAAAGCCTCTATGAGAACTGGCAGTTTCTGAGCATAACCCAGACACCAGGCAGACCTTTGCTGTCACACCACGGATGGCTGAGTGCATGTAGCACAGCCGAACTTGAGAGCCTGTACAATTTTATGTATGGAAAATGAGGTATCAACAAGTTTAGATAAAAGAGTTTGTGACTGAATGATGTCCTAATATTGGGAAAAGGCCATAAAATGGAAGTCCTCACGCACATGGCCCTAAATCTTGTTCCTTTAATACCTAAAAAATGCCACACGCTTCCATGGTAAGGGACTTCTCCTTCAAAGGAAGTAGCGATGGAAGACCAAAAATGTAAGTGCCAAGGAAACACCACCGTGTCCGTGCCTTCCGTCCTGAGTGCAGCTGGTGAAGCCTGAGCAGCCCTGCCAGCAGCACAATGGGAGGTGTGAAAAAAGTGAGTTCTTTGTTATTTCCTATTTCACAGGAACATTCAATGAGTGAATGCTATGAGCTTTTATGGTCAGATGGTTATTCATAACAACTAAAGCTGTTTTTAAGCTCTACTAAATCTCTGTGTGAGGCTTGGCCTCTGCCTTCAGACAGTTTTGGAGCAGCTCTGGTTCCTCTCTTACATGGAGTAGCTTTGTTACCCTCCCGCCAGTCAGCCTCTTGCACACACTTTAGCTTTTGACAAACGGGCTGGCGTGGCGTTTACATGATGGAATGCCAGGCAGTTCATGCCGCTCCAGAGGACACACGCCATCATCTCCTCACGCAGCGATGCCTCACCACCCAACCGCCATGAAACCAGAGCTCTTCTGCCAGCACGTGCTGAGGGCCAGAGAGCCGTATTACCGACCACACCAAACACGCTGGCGCCGTCAGCTTAAAACCTTTTTACTGCTGAGTGGTTTAGTGACTTTTTAGTGTTTTCTGCCACTAACGAGACAAGGGGACCCTCAGTAGCCGCGCCCCGGGCAGCCCAGGGGCGATGGCGGCGCGGGTCACGTGACGCCGGCGGGCTATTTAACCGCCGCCGGGGCCAGCGCTCCCTCTTCCCTCCCTCAGAGCGGGGACGGGCGGCGGCCGCAGGGTCTGCGCGGTGAGTCCAGCGCGGGCCCGCTCCGTGCCCGCTCCGTGCCCGCTCCGTGCCCGCTCCCTGCCCGCTCCCTGCCCGCCGGCTGCGAGTTCGGGCGGTGGCGGAGGGCGGCGCTCCCGCGGCGTCGTGCGCTCGCTGGGCCGCGTGCTGGGCGGTGCTCTGCGGGCTGTGCCTTAGCTCGCCGAGCAGCGGCGCTGATTAGCGGCAGCAACGCGAACCCATGAGTAAGGGTGATTGGGACTTCTCAGTAGCTGGGAGTCCGCAATGCCTCGGGAGTGTTGGAGGTGTTGCCCAGGAACAGCACTGTGCATACGGGTGGAATTAAAAGCAATTTGCTGCTGAGGGTTTTGTTTGTTTGCTTTTTCTCTCTGGGATGTCTTGGCTGGGGCTCTTTACGGTGGTGATGATGATGTTGTGCCGGGGCGCCGACCAGCCGCGGTCCCGGCCGCGCTGCCCCTCGGTGCGGGCACCGGAGCTCCCCCGCTCCCCGCCCTGGGGGCTCGGTGCGTTTGGGGGACACTGCCAGTTCTGGTGCGTCAGGAAAAGTCTGTCTGACCCCGCTGAGCCACCCGGGGCCGAGGGCAGGGAAGGAAGGGCAGCGGCTTGAGCAGCCAGGTGGGCCCTTGTAATCTTTCCTTGCTTCGGTTCTCTCTGCAGTGCCAACAGAGTTTTGGGTACTCAGGCTGTCAAGTCCTCCACACCACGTAACTTCATTGCAAGTGGTTGCCTAGCATGAATTCCAAATAGGAACTTTTTTTTTGTTTTGTCAGGTGGTGGAGAGGATTTTTCTTTGTGTTTCTTGGTTTATTTTGTGAACTTTTATCCTAATGTGTGGCTACTTCAAACAAAGTCTCCAAATTTTGAATATGAAAGTAACATCTGGTTTGCGTTCAATACTGTTATGAGCAGGAAATGCAAATGGAGTTTTGTGTTTTAACAAAGCATTCTTGGATTGTCATTCTAATGAAACTTTCCCTACATCCCAATTATCCTAATGTCACGCAGGGTTTTGCTAGCTCTTGCTTCAGCTGAAAGAGAAACAAACTTGCTAAACATTTCAGTGCAAAACTATTTCTTAGGATGAGTGTCTGTTTTAATAGCATTAACTAATCTGCAACTTGCAGTTTCTTCTACTTATCATATTTTAAAGTCTCTAGCCAATACATAAAATCTCTTTTTAGGTCATCTACAATCTGTTGTGCAGATTGTATCAGGCATGGACTATTACTGATAAGTGGACACCGAGCTCTTCATGCATACTTGAGACTGCTCCAAGCTAAAGCAGCATGGAAAGGCCACGCTGACCTAGAAGTGTTAGGAATATTTGTAGTGTTTCATTGGGATGTGCAATGGACTTGGGAGAGGGCTCTTTTGAGGCCCAAATAGCAAATAATTGTACCAACATTTCCTGCTGGCTTTCCTTCTGGGATTTAATTTGTATTCCTCTTGTGATTTGAGCTGTTGTTACAAGTTGTTGAATTGAGTTACAAGACACTCTTGTTGAGTTTCTTGTAAATTTCTGCTTTTTGTTGTATTGTTTGCCTGATGACTCAAATAATGTAGTCTTTTTCCAAGTGTTGTGTATCACTGTGATAAAGCTGGTTCAGTGTAAGAAAGAAAATTATGAATAAAGCGTTATGGAAGTTTATTTTTACATTGGATAACTATTTTGTTTTCTCACAGTGTTTGTGTCTGTTGTGCAGATTACCTGACAGAAAAAAACCCAAACCAACAGCCAAAACCTGCTTTACTTGTAAATTTTCTATCAGTTTTTATGTGAAATGTTTCCTTTGTCTATTCTAAAGACAAAAGATTTGGTTGTTCTTTGCATAACCAGCTCCCCAACCCCCCCGCCTTTCTCCTCCCCCCTCTTCCATTATTTGCATTTTGAATGCTCTGGAGAAAGATGGTAAAATAAGAGGTGAGAAAGGTGATGGTATTGCCACAAGTCAGTCTTACTGAACAGTTGGTTTTCTGGTGTGTTGTGGCACTGCACTATTGCTTTAGCAAGCTTCAGAGAAGGAAACATCATGATATTAATTGTTGGAGTACTCAGGGATGGTGTTATAGATGTGGGTGCATCAACTTACTGTTTTTCTTTAATGGTCACCTACCTGGCATTGTCTTGTTTCTCATTTTACAGGCTGGGCATCTTTGCATTTCTATATCTGCATTTATATTTTTAAATAAAGATTTATATTAAAAACGTGTATTTTCAAATGAATTGTGATTTTTCTGTAGCGTCTCTTCGTTGTATTTCATTAATGTGATCATTAGTACTGCACTTGCCCAGTCATGCAATATTTGGGTATAGATCATATGACTGAAGTCTTGTTACAGCACAGTTTACTTCACTCAAGAGAGGACATAGCTGCAAAGGTCATAGTGCAAAAGGCTCCCAAAGGCTTGAGCACTGCTGTCAGCCTCTCCTGCAAGAGATGAGCTATTTCAGCCAGAGACTCCAAGCAAGGGCTGCAAGAGCTGTAGCCATAATCTTATTCCTAAGATCAACAAGTCTTTGAAGGAAATTAACTGTCTTCAGTACAATTCCCATCCTGTAGTCACCTTGCACCTGGGTTAGAAGTGTCTAACCTGTGGACAAGAGCAGTTAAAGTCCTGTCCAGCAGTGTTCTTAAATGCATGAAGAACAGGGCTTATAATTTGCTTTGATAATTTAGCTGGCTCTGTTGCCTTTGAATAATCTGCCAGGTAAAGTAGTAAAGGGTAAATTGATCTGAAAGGTACAGAGCTTGTGACTGATTTCTTCTCTAAAAGCTGACCAAACACCACAGCTTACTTGTTTCAAGACAACTTCTGTAGAGAAACGCCTGGTACTGCTTACAGGTGTTTGGAAGAAATTTGTGTCTGGTTTCCCGCTTCCTTTTCTTTATATTTTTCCTTGTGAGTAGGACTAGCCAGAAGCATTTTTCTTAATATTTTAAGGTTGTGGGAATACTATAGAGGAGAACAAAGTAGTTATGGTTACAGCTGGTAATGGGAGGTTGCTGGAGTTTTTGGTCGTGGAAGCCTGAATATGTGACAGGAGAGTCAAGCTCAAAGTCGCAGGGCTCCTTCATGGCAACTTGAGATGCACAAATAGTAGAGCTCAACTTTAAAATGTGTTGTATAATATGGGGATCAGAGGGGGGAAAAAATGCAACAAAACCAAATTGTAAACCCTTGTCTTAGTTTGCCTGACTGTGGAATCCATCTGTAAGTGAAGCAGGTGGGAAACCGACAATCCTGAACCAAGAAACTGCAGCAAGTCAATTATTTCTGCATGGTACAGACATGACAAATAGATCTAATCCCAGCTGCTTGCCTCCTGTACACAGAGGCAAAAGATGAGATTAAACCTAGCCATCAATTCTAGTATAGAAATACTGAAGCATCTGTCAAATATTTGACACTTAGGAAACCAAAATTTGTTCAGTCTGGCACTGCTGGAGGAGCATCTGGTAAAAAAGAGCAGAACCTGGAACAACTTCAAACAAAGTCTTGTTCTTGGAAGGGTATTGCTATGGTAACTAAGTTATCTTAGCCTCACTCAGATTCCTGTTCCTCTTCCCTTTAAACCAGCCAAAAAGTATCAAAGTGTCCCACAGGTAATACAGATTCACAGAACAAATTTATCATTTCTAGTAGTGAAGATATTTTGCTGTTTTTTTCAGATACCTTAAAAATCCTTTTATGCTTAGAAATTAGGTCTCTAATACTAGAATGACTAAGGAGTGAAAATGAAAACTAAATTCAGTGTGGTGGTTTCCATGGAACTTGTCACTTTGGGAGTGAATATTGTAATGAATACTTGGGAAATCATGGCGATGGTTTATTTCTGCTGTATAAAAGGCTGAAACATAGCCCAAGGTTTCCTTCGTGATTTGAAAGTATAATATGCTGAGCTACATTATCTGTTAATTTTCTGTTTTATTTTTCTTGCAAATTACACTTCTTTTAGCACAGTTATATTATAAATCTTACCTTGAAAGCTGTGTTGTATTGGCAGAAGATGAAAGTATGAGTATACTGTCATATTCATGGTCTAATCTTACTTCTAAATGATGTTTCATGGCAGTATCATTTAGCTACAGCTCTCCTATCTTTTAAATGGAGGTAGAATTTGCTTGTCACATAAAGTTGTTCTGAGAATTAATTGCTTAATGTGGTATGTATGCACTGCTTTGAAAATGATGGCATATAGGTGATGAACATCATTACCAGGTAATTATTATTAATATACTGAGTTCTAATTAAAGCAACTATTGGTAGATGAAGAAGGTAGTGCCTGATTGCCCATTTTGACGTCAATAATACTCCAGTCATAAACCTGATATAATGGGGTGAAGAAGCAGCTGTGGGAATAGCTGCTACTTTTAAGGAATCTCTTTCATCACTGAAACCTAATGGTGAAAATGAATACACATTTTAGCATTTACCCTGTTAAGGGAGTGATAACTGTAACTACTGCCAGAAAGGCAGATTTAGCATAAACAGAAATGAAACAGGGTCCTGCACATCTCTAGACAGTACATTGTTGATCTCTGTCAGAGTCTCAAGCTGTCTTGTGAACCCATAGGTAAATGGTGCTGAGCTGTGTGGTGTTTTTGCTGCAAGCAAAATGCTCAATGTATGTGTTAAACTGAGGGAATTTATTAAAAAGAAGTATCTTGGCAACTGTCTGTATGACTGTAAACAGGTCATTGTGTTAGACTAGGAAAAGCTCTGCTGATCAAATTGTTAGGAGTTTAGGATCCAGGCTGGGGGTGAAATTATGAAAGTGGGTACTGTAAGACTAAATTCCTGAGATAGATCTAAGGAGTTCTGTGCTCTCATGGTCTCAATATTACAGTATTGGAATTGCACAGGTAAAATTATCTGCTCTAGGCTGTGTGATTATTTAGGAATGTAAAGCCGTGCAATTTCACCTGAGACCATGAATTAACAGTTCCTTCAGTTTCAGTAGTGCTGAAGTTAAGAAATAATTATAGCCAGCAAATAAAGCACCAGAGTATCTTATTAAGTATGGATTTACCAACACAATAGCTTCTAAAGACAATTTTTAAAATTCATATCTGTGGGGTTTTTGGGGAAGTTTAATAAAATCCTAACTCCACAAGATGAAGAATTTGGGAAGTTGATTCATTAAGCCTTGTTATTTACACCCAAAGCCACCTTATAATTCTTATAATTGTCAGGATACTGAGAGGAGAGTGATTAGCTGTTTATTTCCCCTGTACTGTAGAGGAATCTGCAACAAAAAGGTTACTATGAAGTAGCAGTCTTGGAAGAGCTGAATGTGTGGGATGTCTCGTGGCTTCAGAAAAGGATTGTAAAATACTGTACCGTGTTTCAGGGTATCTCTAATTCATCAATGCTCGTGCGTAATGATTTTCAGGGTAAATTTCATAGAATCACAGAATAGCATAAGTTGGAAGGGACACACAAGGATCACAAATTTGTTAGACTTGAATTCCTACATCTGAACTTTTTTGTGGGCTCAGTGAAGTAAAAAATATTGTTAAACATTAATTTATTACACTAATTCTTGATTGATCTCTTAAGTGATCACACTAACCTAAAAAAAAGATTAGGTCTTTTAGTAAGTTTTTATGTTAGCCAATTTATTTTGATGCATGAAATTTAATAAAGAAGCTCATTTAACATGAACATTATTATATTTAATCACTTGATACCTGCTAGTCTTTCTTCAAATAGTAATTCTGTTTTTTCATCTTGCAGCTCTAAGATTCGGGGACAAGGAAGAGCAATGAAGCTGGTGTAGGGTCTGAAGAGGAGCAGCTGAGGGAACTGGGGTTGTTGAGGAGAAAAGGAGGCTCAGGACGGACCGTACAACTCCCTACAACTCCCTGAAAGGAGGCTCTAGGCAGGTGGGGGTTGGTCTCTTCTCCCAGGTAACAATGACAGGACAAGAGGAAACAGCCCCAAGTAGCAACAGGGGAGCTCTAGATTGGATATTAGGAGAAATTTCTTCACAGAAAGGGTTGTCAGTCCTTGGAACAGACTGCCCAAGGAAGTGGTTGGGTCCCAAGCCCTTGAGGTATTTAAAAGACGTGCAGATGTGGCACTTAGGGACATGGTTTAGTGGTAGACTCACAATGTCAGGTTAATGGTACTCGGTAAGGTTCCAGGTTTCTTCCAAGCTAAGTGATTCAATGTAACATTTACATGAATTTTATTAATATAGTCAAGTTATTCTGGCTGATTTTCATCCAGATCATTATAACACAAATCACTTTTCTGTGCTCATTTGCAAAATTCTTTTTTAATGGAAGCAATTAAAATCAGCTTTTCTTTTTTTTTATTTGACATATACATGTGCTCTGCAATATTTAGTTTTAGACATGGGGTTTGATTTACTTTTTCTGTTTTCTGGTGTCAAGTATTTAACTGGTTTAGGAAATGGGCTGCATTTCTAGAGTCAACTTGTATAATAGCACTATAAAGCAATCCTTGGTTTTAGTGAGATCTCATGGGCTTTCTCTCTTCTATCTGGCAGTAACTTGTGGAATATAGGCATAGCTCAAAGGGCAATGATTCAAAAACTCCCTCCTCATATGGTACAAATATTGATGAGGATGGGTATTTTCTGTTTTCTAATGCCAGCTGTGGGAGGATGTTTGCAATTTATCTTGTTACAGTAAGTGCACTGTAAAGCCAGTAGAGTTGAGAGCCAGTGTAAATAGCAGTCTTGGGTTAAATTGTTTACAACCTTTGCATATGAAGGAGGCAGAGGCTGAAAAATTTGACAAACAGCCCCCCACCCTGCCCCCAAGTTCTAAACTTCTGGTTCTGTTTTGCTAAGCTGTATCAGGCCTAAAGCAGGTTTTGAAATAAATGTAATGGGCTAAGAGAGCAGTTCTTCCTTTGGCTTTTGACTTTGTTTTCTAGGAATCCAGTGTTTTAATGGATTTTAATTTGGAAAAAAAAAAAAAAAAGAAAGCCCACAGGGGGACAAAAAGGTGTTATCCAGCTTTGACATTTCTCAGTATTTTCATTGCTTACCACTTACAATACTTTGTAATACATTTTGGAAGGAGAATATGACTTGGAATTTTACTGATATTTGAAGTCTTATTTCACACTGACATTCTTGGCATAGACCTCTACTCTTTTACTCTTTCCTTTTTTTTTTACTTTCTACAGTTCTTTATCTTTTTTCATTGCTACATGCTAGCTTCAAAGAAAAAAATAATCTTTAATCTTTTGATTCTACAGTGACTTGTTTAGGAAAGAATGAAAAATGCTTTGTTGATGGAATAAAGTTAAAAATTTTATTGGAGTAGCTTGTAGAAGTCCCAAACAAGAAATGGCATCTTACTGTGGCAAGTTTTCTATAAATAAATAAAATCTGGTGCCTCATGCTCTACTGATGTAAGCAATGGTGTAACTGCATGTGTAATGATGGGGACACCTGTTAACCTGTTGGTTGGCAGGCAGAGTCCCAGCCAGTAGAGAATGAATAATTCTCAAGCAGAACATCATTTGCTCTTTGTTCTGCCCCTTCAAACTGGATCATAGAAGAAACAAAAAGGAACAAAAGGAACATGGAGGAATTCCATCTACCAGAGGCCTTCCCAAAATTCCAAGAGTTGAAAGTGACACATTCTTTTCTGCAGAGAGGTGATTGTGGTAATACATAATTAATTAGATATGTATGATGAAGTCGGCATTACATGGGTTTAAAAGACCAAAAAAACCCCAAACTCAAGGTGGTGAGTGCAGTGTGAGTAAATGAGTAGCTGAAGATCCTTCATAACTAACATAAATTTTGGAGAAAGTGGGAACAGGATGAGGAACTAGTTTCAGTTTGGAGGGTTTTGACCAAAAGGGAATTCTTCCCTCATGCTTAGTTTATGCTGAAAAGAGTTCCGAATAATGAGGGCACAGTGAAAGTTTTAGTTAGAAAAGGAATATGAAATTTTAAGTTGAGCTTTTATGGTTTCTCATATTTTTGGTGCAAGTCAAGCAATCAGAACTTATTTACTGTTTGAATGCTTTTCTTGTTTTCTAGCAGAGGATCCTGTGTCAAAAACAGATAGAAAAAAAATGGCAGTTTGTCTTCAGTTGTGCCAGTCATGTACAAAGTTGACACCTGCAGCAATGTTAAAGGAGCTGGCATGATGAGAGAGGACAGATTTAGCATGAATATCATGCAGATTGTGGGGCATAAATTTTACTGATTCACTGGTTTTGTTTTTAATGGCAAACTGCCCGAAGCCCAAAATGTACGAATAGAAAGTTTCCCTCTAATTCACTGAAAAATCAGCAGCCTGAGGACATGCTGATTTATCCTGTATGCTTCTGTTCCAGGTTAGTTCCAGCTGCCAATAGAGTCTCCTATCTCTGGAATGCTGCTTCATTAGAACACGTGTATCTTGCTGGATTTTAAGGCAGATCCACATTTTGTAAAACTGTACTGAAGATCAACCATTTAATCAAACAGATTATAATTCTTCTGGCTTTTAGCATATGTTTAAACGTAAAATTCTTTTAATTTTTTATTCGATAAAGTCTTAGAGCTCCCTCAAAGGGCTGGTTTAATCTTAATTATGTAGCTGCTGAAGGAAACTATTAATTACTAGTAGGTTCATGCTCTTAAACATCTTGTTTTCATCCTAGGTAGTTATGCCCATATTACATTGTTATACCACCTGAAACTGTCAGAACAGTGTTGGTATCTTTCATGGTTCTGCCACCAAAAAGGGCCTTATTACATGGTGTGTGCAAATTCTGAGTGAATCACTCAGATAAACACAAACTGGTTGTTTGTTGGTGCCTGTTCTCACAAACCTTCTGCAGGTTTCCTTGAATTCTGTTCTTAGTCATGGATTAATGTAAATAATGTATAGCTACTTCAGCTTTTGGATGACTCTTAACAGTTTCAATTTTCCAAGGCTTAGGCTTGTTCATTATTTTAGAATTCTTTTTCCACAGTTCCTCATTTAAATGATGTGTTCACTCCATTGTTAATTATCTGGGCTTCTCAAACAGAGGTGGTAGTAGATGTAAATTTTATTGCTCTACTAAGTGATTATCAGTTAGCAACGATAAAAATTCAAAAGCTAGTTAAAGCCTTGAATGTAATTAGTTTGCTATTCATTTGAATTTGGCAAATCCCTCTTTGAACGGAAAAAATGAAGAGTTTTTTTTCACAGTTCTTTCTAGGATAGTTCCTTTGGTTTTTTCCTGTTATAATTAGTATTATGCTTGGTATTTCCCTATGGGTTTCATGGACAAGATCGAGAGTATTAGGTTTTTGAAAGATAAGGATCTGAATGTGTTGTTCAAAACTTCATTTGAGAAGGTGTCATGAGTCTCCAAGGGACTAAGTGGGAGCTTTGCTCACTAAGTAGCCTGGCTCTCTCATGGAGGGGGCATCAGCCAAGGAGGCTGGTGAAATTTCCCTCTGTGGCTCCCTCAGGTTTGCACCTGAGTTCCTTTGACCTTGGGTAGAAGTCCCAACCCATTCTCACCTGTGCCAGTGGGTGCAGCTCTGTGTCCATTTTCTGTGACTGCCACCTGTGAGGTACTGCATGATGCTGAGAGCTTATTTTACAGCAGGAAGGCTCCACACTGGTATAAAACTGTACAAAACAGGGAATTGCTTGTCCACACCTATTTCACATTGCCTTACCTATTTATTTTTCAGCCTCAGTTGCCAAAGTAGTTTAAAAAGTGCACTACTTCAACCTGACATGATGGTTTAGATAAGGAAGGATCTGAGCAGAGAGGGTTACCCTCCTCCCCACAGTCTTTCCTGAAGCAATCTCTCACCATATGCCTCTTGAATTAATAAGAAAGTGGGTTTTGGATGCAGTTAGAGGTGAAAGAATCTGTCAGTGGGTTTTGGACATTGGCCAAAGGTGTTTAAGGGGAAAACAACTGTTTCTTTTTTTTTCTTCTGCAGTCAGAAGTCAGAATTTTCATTTTGGGGAAAGGTGAGGCTAGATGAAATGTGTAAACAGACAGTAGCTGCATCTCTTTGATTACTTGAGAACAATTTCATTTTATGGAAATAAGAATGATATGAGAACCTTTGTAAGAGCAAAAGATGAAACTGTTTTAATTGTGATGGGAGATGACTGGAGACATCCCTCTTCCTTGTCATAAGGTTTGCTTTTCAATAGTGTGGTATGTAAACTGTGTGAAAATCCTTTGGTGGTAAAATGCAGGCATGTGATTCTTGTGCAGCTGGGACCATACCCTTTAAGATGCTAGATTTGGGAAAGGAAAAAAATTACCTCTATTTACTGACAAGATTTAAAAATGGTGATACTGCACTGTTGGAATGTGATTCAGCAGAAGGATCATTGTAAGGACCCTGTAGGGAGTCCAGGGTTCCTCACTGCCTAGTTCAGGTCCTGCATAGTGCCAGATCGTGGGGTATGGGTCACTTTTCACAGCTGGGAATCCAGCTATTAATATAACTAAATACTGGAACAATGTTTTGGAAGCCTTAAATGCCTCAGAAAACTTGAAACCTAGATGTTGTAGAAAACCTGAGTTTTCTGAAGCATTGCAAAGTGGGTTGTAATAAGTGGGTTTGAGCCTTCTAGGTCTAGTGTTGAAGACTTGTGGAGCTGCTGTGCAGCAACAGCACGGAATATATTTTTCCTCTGAGGTCTTTCCATGCCTGCATATTACTGGTTGAGAACAAGAGTGTCAAACTCTTGTATGCACTTTTAGTTTGCCTGTATGGCTGTGTGTGTTCATCAGATCTCTGTATTTTGTAGAGTTCTTATGAAGTAAGTGAATGACAGAGTTGGTTTTTTGCAAGGTTTGTTTGCCGGGCTTATTATTTAAACTCCCTGTTGGTGAAGGGGGGAGTTGCTGAAATGTCAGCTGCTCAGCATGAAACTCCTGGGAGATAGGATTTACAGTCCTGACCTGAATCCGTGCAACCTCTCTGAATACGGGATTGCTGAAGTGCTGCATTGTCAGTGTGAAATAGCACTGTGCTATCAGTATGCCAGCAGCAATAAAGATGTACTGCGGCTGTCTCATGAATGCTAAATTCCCATGCAAAGTTCAGGTAGAAAGTTTCACATGCATCAGTCATGTTTGCTCTTTTTTGTAGCTATCTCCTGGTTTCATATGTAAACATTTAAAAATAAACTTTCAGTGGTTAAACTGTATAAAAGAAATTAACTTTGGAGATAAAGCTATTGGAGAAGTTAGTGTGATGTTCAGTGCAAACTCCCTCATTGATTGATCCCAAATGACATTGCCTGAGGATTCAATAATTAAAGACCCACTTAGGTATTTTATTCTAAATTGCTCCTGTATTTCTCTCTCTCCTGCCCCTGAGTAAACTGCACAGTCACTTAAAATGGCAGGATTGATAGCAGATACTAGTGGCATGACTGGTTACATCTCCACAGTTAAATTAGATGTGCTTTGGATCATTTTCAGACAGTGAGGGCAGCTGGCTTGGAAAAAACCATGTCTGCATTATGAAACTGTTTTACCCTCCAGCATAAGGAACAGGTGGGCAAAATTCAAGCTGACATGTTTTTTTCTGGGAATGATCCATGTTATCTGCTGTCTCCAGGGAATTGTTTAGTGGGGTGTGATTTGCTACATGCAAAAACCATTTGAGACTTAAAAATACAACAGTCAAAACAAGTTTCAATGCCTCTTAACACTAGTGGTCTTTTTCCTGGCACTGGTTAATTTGCTAGCATAAATGTGCCTTTGGATAGGGTTCATTTTAAATCTAGGAATCTAAGGTCTAAGGTGTTGGGCAACAACTGATAGAGAAATGACAAGATAATTCTTCCTACCCTAACTGCTCTGCTTGAATTTCCCACTGAATATATAAGCAGTGCATGAGGCAGACCTGTAGATGACATCAACCCTTTGAAAGTACCTGTGCTACCTTGGAGGAGATCTCTGTACAGGAAGGTTAAATATTAATTTGAAGAAGAAATTCAGAAATAGATAATAGAACTGTGAGATGTGGGTTTAGAAGTAGTTGTGAATATTGTATGTGTGTAAGATTGGTTAGAGAAGAGCACAAAGATATAAAACAAAGTAAGGAGCACAGCTGTGCAGTGTTGGAGAAGGAGCCTCTAATGAAAAGTAAGGCTCTGGCAGATTGTGAAGGAGAATCAGCAATAGAAAAACAAAATAGGGTATTATAGTGGTGTTAAAGGAAGGCCAAAGTAAATGGAAGTTGGAGACCAGAGTTTTAAACAAACAGAAAATCTTGAGTAGTCTGAGGACTGGTTTAGTAAAATTTAGGCATTTAAAAGGGTAAATCCTTCCAATTTAAAAATCATTTATTTGGAGGACTTTGAAGAAAAATCTCACCTGAGTCTCTACTCTGTAGCAAGTACTTTGTAATTAAATTCTACTCTGCTGGATTCATATTCCGAAAGATGTAAGATTCCTTGCCTCATTGCATAGAGAGTAAAATAGAAATGTTCCTTTCTAATAGATATATAAAGCAGTAAGGATATTTTAAAATTCCTGTCAAATCACTCCGTGTAAATTACCTAATCAGATACCATAGCTACATAATGTAATGTTAAAACCAGCAGAATTACACCATCGCAGGAATCAGCTAGCCCTGTTCCAGATTACAGGGTTTTATAATTACAATGTTTCTTCATCAACCCACTCCACTTCATGCTGTCACATATCTTTGGAATTGTTATGAACATTTATCTCTGTGTAGGTTTTCATCTTCTTAAAAATTCATGGTTTCTAATTTTTTTTTTTCTGTTTTGGAAATCCTTTTTTGGTGAATGCTGATGCTGGCATGTTGGGTATATGCTAGTTAGTGTAATAGAAAACAGAGGCTCTATTTAATCAGGAGTACTGAAACCACAAATTTGATTAAATATCTGAGAGATTTAACATGATAAGTGCCAGCTCAGAAATATAGAATAACTTTTTGCATCATTACAGTCTCTTTGTAAAATAAAGTGTATTTTAGTTCATAAACTCCACATCCTTTTTTCTTGAATACAAGGCTCTGTGCAATTAAAAAGAAATAGAAATCAACTAAACGTCTCCTTGCTCTATGGTGGTCTTACTTAATTTCATTAAATTTCTTCTTTCTGGTTGTGAAAAGAGCAAGTACTTATCTCAGGAAAAGCTGTTACACACCCAGTGACCAGCTGGTGCAGCAGTTCCCCTAAAACCAAAGGCTACACCAAGCCCTCCTTGCACCCAGAGAATTCCAGCTTGTTTTGGTAACTGATGCTCATTCTTTACAATGTTCCCTGAGCTCACTGGTTTTGCCCATCTCCTCTGAGCTGCCTTCCATCATGAGGGTGTGGT
Source organism: Platysteira castanea (assembly GCA_013397175.1). Lineage (NCBI taxonomy): Eukaryota > Metazoa > Chordata > Aves > Passeriformes > Platysteira > Platysteira castanea. The sequence goes on from VYXC01002874.1 coordinate 607,329, forward strand.
TGCATTCCCTGGCTCAGACCATCTTTGAGCGGTTCCTGGTGTAGCTCAGTGAGTGACCAGCCTGCTTACAGAACTGAATCCTGCACTCTTCGTAATTTCTGAGTTACTTGGGTTGACTTCAGAGCCTCTTCTATGGAAAATCCAATGGAGGAAAAGGATGTTTGGCTCAGATAAGAGATGAATCTGTTTAGACAATGCAGTGAGGGTTTCCAGATCTGAAGGTGACCTGGGGAAGAAGATTTGTCTGTGACTTTGACTAAATAAGGCTAACCTGGAAAATTCTCACAAATACGTTCTTCATAGGAATATAGGAAAGGATAACTCCAGTCATAGTCCATTCTTTCAAAGTAACCAATCTCTGTGCATTAGAACTTGCTGGCTTGCTGAAATCAGAATGGCTTGCACAGACATTTTTATTTCAGCGAAGCTGGGGTAGGGCTCTGACAGATCCCTGCTGGGTTTCTAGCTGGCTCTCCTGCCTCAGCCTTTGGCAAGCTGCCTGGCAGGTTGACAAGCAACAGAGAACATGACAAACTAGGGGGTTCTGGCACTTATTCTCATCACTCCTTGAAAGGTGAAACTTGCAGGCTTTTTAAGATTCCTGATTCCAAGGCAGCTTGGTAGGTGGACTGCTCCAGACTGAGGACTTGCTTATCTTTTTAAACTGTGGTATAAGAATATAACTAGCATCGATGCTGATCACAGATGACAGCTTTTTAAATAGCTTTGCAGAAAGATAGGCAAGAAAAAATTAAGTCAAATGTTTTTCTAACATGAGAAGGGGAAACCTTTCTTGATTTGACAAGAAAGTAAATATATGCTAATTTTATTAAATTATTTGACATTGTTGCTGCTTGATAGCAAGCTTAAAATTGCAGTATATGACCACAGTAAGGCTGTGTTAATGGGCTGCTGTATGTTTTTGTCAGTAACTAAGTATCAGATATTCTAAATCTTGTTACAGCATATGAACTGGGAAATTTGTATGTGGAGTTGGTCAAATGAAATGAAGAAACTTTGTTCTCTGGTGCTTGCCCTGTCTGATAGTTTTTATTACCAGGCTGTCCTATTTTGGCTGAACGTGTTGAAGGGAGGTGAAAAATAACAAACGGAAGGCCTGACAAACTACCCAGCAATGCAATCTTAGTCCAACTTCTGAAATAAGACTGTGGTATCCTCAAATAACTTGTCAGGTTATAGATCAGTCTAGAAGTGGCAAAATATTAACTGGGCCCTGCTAATAGGGGTTGTACCACCTAGATTGAGGGATACCAACCTTTCTGGTATCAGAGTAATTCAGAATCAGGTTTGATCCTTTTGAGAAAGAATGCATCTCATACTTGAAAAGACAACTCCTACCACCACCACTGTGCTCCCCTGACCCTACACGATAGCATTATTGTTCTGTGGTCTTCTCTGTCTTTGCCACTGGTGTTTCCAGTATCTGAGGTCCCAGCTCCCAGTAGACTGACAGAACACACGGAATGGGTTTTTTTGGTTGTTTTTTTGTTTGTGTGGGTCTTTTTTTGTTTTTTGTTTGTTTGGGTTTTTTTTTTTAACAGAGCTAAAAGCTCCCTGCAAGTCTTCTTTCCTTTCCTGAGGTTGCCCTGGGCTTTCTCTATTTTGTTTCACTCCTGTGTGTTGATTCAATTGAAATGTAAATGTATTCTGAGCATTTTTTTCTAAAAGGGATTTGATTCAGACAGATCTCTCCATTTTATATGTGCCTTAAATATTTGCTTTAAGAGAATGAAATAGATTTGCAGTGCCATCTTGTAAGTATTCTTCAAACTCTGTTAGCTTTCATCACATTTTGATCAGCTACCTGCTATTTTGCTAAGCACGTGATTTCTGCTCATTTTTTAATGTCAAGCAGGAAGTGGCTATGGACATGTTCTCAGTATCACAGGAAAAATGTTTTCTTTCAATATCATTCTGTAATCTTTATCCTCTCTGGGATGTACATCATACAAACCCTTCTTGAACACTGCTGTAACTTTTCTTTCCTTTCCCCTACTAAACATTGCCATGTCTGGCTCCTTATCCTGCCCGGGAGCTCTACTGCAATTTCCTATAATATTCCAACCATATATCTTTCAATTCAGTACAAATTGGCAGTGCTCCTGCAGTCAGCATCCATATATCTTTCCTTTCTTCTGCCATGTGCTGCTCCTCCTTCTGCAATGTATCTCTGCACCCTTTTCTGTCTATAGGAATCTATCCCTTCTGTAGACTTTTTTCTGGAAGTTAAGCAGTTCTGTCAGTTCCCTGATTAGACCAGGTCTCACAGGCTGCAATTTACTTCGTGTTTCTTCTTAGATTCACATACTTGAATTCCTCCTTTCTTGTTTATTATGTCTTTTGCATTCTCAAAGAACAGAAGGATCTGAATGCAATATGTCACTGTCTTTTAAATGATCATTCTTAAACCCATCTTTTTCACTTGCTAGCCATGGCCTCATTATTTCTTTCTGGTTCAATAACAGTTATCCATCAGTGGCTTTTTCCCTGAGTAATGTATGTTTCCTTTTTATCCTTTTAAACCCCTTTTATTTCAGATCCAATGCGTATGGTATCTACAGCTAATACATGTCCTCTTCCATGATTGGAATAAGTCAGTATTTCAGTTTAGAAAGTCTAAAATAAAAACAAACAAATAAAATACCCCAAAGGTGTTTAAGTTACGTTTCCCTTAACCTGCATTTGAAATTATGTTCTCCTTATTCTTTTAGCCATCTTTTCATCTAAAATGGAGGTTTTATAAAAATCTATTTAATTGCCAATTTGTGCCTCCCAGAATATTAGCAGCACTTACACAGTGTTGCTACAGAAAATAATTTCATTTTTGTGTGACTAAAAAAAAAAAGAAAAACTACTGGGCTTTGTGCTACTGGACCATTAAAATGGATTGGAAATGAGGCAAGGGTCAAAAATGAACTTAGGGTTAGCTTGATCAAAAGCAGAAGCAAAGCAATAAAATCAGCATATGTGGTCTAGAACAACAGCTAATATGTGGTTTATGCTAATCTCAGTGATCCCACAGGAATATTGCATGTTAGGGTAACCACAGAAAAAAATCTGGAAGGTGTATCTCCAGGAACATGGTGGAGGATTTTAGGTAGGCATGTAGGGTCCTGATTAAAGTAAGAAAGTAAAAGCCTCAACGTCGTTTATGTGCATTTAACTCAGTGTAGCTATAAGTTTACTTCTCTTACCTGACCTGCCAGCCCATAAATTGGCTGCCTTTCTAGCTTTGACCCACCAGAGATTTCAGCCTTCCCCAGCCAAGAGATCAGCCTGAAGACAGAAGCTAATCCTGTCCTCTGTTGTTCTTCGATTTGTTACTGCCCAGTGACTGTCCATTCCTGTGGGAAGTACTTTCCACCGTTAATTGTCTGTTTTAATTCTCTTGGAGGCCATGGAATCAACAGAATCATTGTCTGGTTCAATTATTTATTTCACTGGTTGTTTCCAGGCAGGGGTTGCCATCTTGCTCTTCATTTAGTTTCCTTCAATGTCGTCCTTCATGCAGAGAGGTCACCCTTGAGCATATCCAGTAGTCATCTATTCTACTTCCTAACATGAATGTGGAGACTTTCATGAGGGCTGAGATCATGGTTTGTGATGGTAGAGCTGATTCAACAAACACTTTTTCTATGTTTTTTCCTGTGTTACTCCACTGGATTGAGAATGTGTATTTTTTTCTATACCATTTTTTGGCACTTCTGCTCCCCACCCTGATCAGAGATGGGGAGAAATCTTGCAGCAAATATAATTGCAAATGTACCCTCTCTTTGCAGCAAAGATCATTGAGCCTGTGAAGTTCTGTTTGACACACAGCAGCAGGACATGTGCTGTCCTACCTATGAAAGTCAATCTGAAATGGTTATTTTTTTAGCCAATGGAAGTCTACGTGTGTTTCATAAAATGTATTTTAAATTATAATCTGAGTGCTATTATGCTTTGTGGCAATTGCAACAGGAACCAGGTTTCTGCTGAAATGTTAGATAAAAGTATAATTGCATAATCCATATAATTTGCATGTTGGCCTCTCGTATGCATTCAGATCTGATTAAAATAATCTCTCCTGCCATCCTGTTTGTATACTTGTAAAGGTCAAATGTGTGATTAGGCTTGACGATTCAGCTGCAGGATATAGAGGACTTTTTACAGCATCTATAATGTGATATGCACAGAAGCCTTTCTGCTTATAAAATGACACCTATTGGTCTTGAAGGTCACAGGTGCATTTTTTCTCATGTACTTTGCTGCAGGTTGTGGTGCCAATTCCAGCTGAGCCAAAGGGTGAAGTATGAACCTGACTGGAAGGCTGTGGTGTTGCCTTGGCAATGCCCAATAGTGAAATGCTGTTAGTCTTGAGTCAATTTTCTTTTTTGATCTTTACACTCATGTTGCGCTCAGAACACTTAGTGCAATTGTTATTTATGGGGATGCAAATGTAATTCCTGTTATCTTTCCCCTCTTTGAGCAAGTGGAACGTGGTTCTCAGGGTGTCTAGTGCAGAATCTTTGAATGCTGTAGCTGTTTCTCTGGGCCTGTGGCCCAGCTACGACTGCCAGGGTAGCACTTGGATGTGTAAACCTGCCAGTAATTACCAAACTCTGTGTGTGTGTGTTGTGTTTTAAGTGATTTTTAAAATATCTTTTATGTTCTGGAGAAGCCAGAGGGACACAGTTTGTCTTTGAGAAGTGTAGTGACCTGTGTTCTGTGTATTTCATGGGGATGTATCCATCTGGATATAAAGGAACTATGCTGACAGTGGCCTTCGAGAGAATGTGAGGTACTCAGAATTTTATTCTAAGCTACATCCCTGTTTTAGCATGGAAACTGGAGGCACTGGAAATGTGCGGTCCTGAAAGATACCAAATGTGAAGCAACAGACGTTTAGATTCAGGGCTGGACCTGAGGAGCTCTGAATTTAATTTCCAGCTCTATAATAGATTCTCTGTGTTATTTTGAAAAAATACTTTTGTCATTCAGTGCCAGAGTGCTCTCTTCCTGTGAAGAGACAAAAATTTTGCAATGCTGCATGCAATTTAGTACAGTTTCCTCTGGCATCTCTTCATGCTTTTCTATAAATCAGAATCCCCTCTGGCACTGCTGCTCTTTCTATTTTTTGTATCCTCTGACAGGTCTGGTCAGACGCTTCCCAAATTAGGTTGATTGTTACTTTAGAAAGGATAGGAAACACTTAAGCAGACTGACTTTTTCTACCAAAGATGAACTTCTCAGGGACTCATCAGTAATGCAAATCCAGGGGGGGCTTTAGATTTGCTCTCAGTGACTCTTGCATAACCAGAATCTATTAGCAGCACATGGATAATCTGTGTGACATGGGTTGGTGTTTACATCCTGTTTTCTCCTCTTGGAGTTACCTTATCCTTTTAATCAATAATGTTGTGGTTATTCACAGTCTCTGAAGAGGCCAAGAATACAACAATATTGGAAGAACAAGGGTAAAATGATAAAGGCTGAATGATGGATTACATGGGCATTCCTAGGCAGGCTTTGGTTGGTTTGTACCTTCAAACACCATCTATCTTGGTTATTTTATGAATGAATATACGCACTTACTTCCTTTATTTTTAAAATATTTTTTTAACAAAAACACCTTCCAATTTCTGTTCCTTCTTCAAGGTAAAAGAGAATAGTCACACTGAATGAGTGTGATACAATGGACAGATGAGACCCTTTCCATTTCTTAATATTCTTTCCCTTTGTAGTAAGAATCCTGTGGCTCTCTGGGGGAAAAGAGTTCAGACAGTGGGAAATAACTTCCACCTGGCAGTCACTTCTCCCATTTCCACATCCAGAACTCATCAGAACTAAATGGAATTCTTCAAAATGAAATTAATTTTCTTACTTAGACAGTGATTTGGATCCATTTGGTCCTCTTTATGCAGGACCTTTTACATCCCTCAGGTGTAACTTCTCAGTTCCTTAAAAATGGATGAAATGGGAAAATTGGGTGCATTTCTGTTTTCCACCTCTGTTAGCAGATTCTTTTGCATGCCTCCACCTGTGACAAACCACAAGCTGCTCCTTCACAAGCCTCAGTCCCACCTGAAGGTATTTGCTGTCTGAACCTAATTTTACCTTACATTAGTTTATAGCCACATTCAGGATCCCAGTATATGAAGCAGCTGAGTGAGCACCTGTGTAATTTATACACAATAAACTGCTCTTGAGTGGAGCCTAAACCATCCCCGTCCATGGCACCTACTGATATTACAGGAGTTAACTACCTACACCTGTGTTAATTACAGGTGTTAACTACCTGCAGACATCTGTAGAGAGATTCTTGGATCAGTTATCCTGTGTAGGAGTGTTGTTTTTAATTATCTATCTTAACTATCCCTGCCTTTCCTGATTACTTGTCTCCTCCCATTTTAACAGAATTTACAAGTGTTTTCCCTTATATCTGAGACTCTGGATTGTGTACAGCTGGGTCAGATTTGGCGGGGCAATTGCAGTTGGTCAAAGCACTGGTATGATGCAGGTTGGAGTAATCTGTTTAATCTCAGTAAATTAGTAGTCATGGGATGAAATGGCAGAGGACAGACAAACCAGGAGACTGATGGGACACATGAGTGCTATGCAGAGTTAGAGTACTTTCAGCAGGATCTCAGGGTCAGTGCAGTGGCTCTGTCTCTTGGAAGAAGGGAGAGCCTGGTTTTTTTTGCTGGTCTGGTCAATTATTTGTATAAGCTCTCTAATTCTGAAGAATATGTTAGGATAAATCTGCAGAGAATTCAACCTCTTCCCTTCTAAGAGAAAATTCTTAGAAACTCACGGTCCACCAATTGTATAAACCTTCTCATAGCATAAAAGGAATATCCTGGCATGACAGCTGCTCCCATGCTCTTCCATTGCTCAGAACAGGGGCTGTCTAGGCCCTTGACAAACTGTCAATCATTGATCATCAGTTTTATGGGATTACAGTAAGCCATGTAAACACATTAAATCATTAACTTTTGATTCCTGAAAGTGCATGTGTTGGTTCTATTGCTTGTGGGTTTTGTGGTCCTTTGCTTTGAAGCTCTTTCTGCCTTCTGTTTTGCTTCAGTTTATTTTTGTTTCATTTTCATTTTGGTTTTGGGGTGTTTTTTTATTGGATTATGGAAGGAGTACTTGAGATATCCTAAGGAACTGATCTTTTGTTATGCTGCTGTGTTATGTGGAGTCAGCTGATCCATGCTGACTTTGGTCCCAGTTCTGAATACTTACAAAGAGCAGTGACAAGTCTTTCCTATCTCTAATCTCATGACTTCAGGGTGTTACTTCACCCTGCCTAACTTTTTCATTATCTTTTTATTGTCTCTGCTTCAGTACATTTTCCTCTTAGTACTTAGCTTTCTTTAGCAAATAAATTGTTTCTTCTGTTTTTTTAAAGAAACTTATCTGTCTAATGTTCTATTTTTTTAACTCTTATATAAGTCAGTATTGTAAACAATTTGCTGTCAAAAGCTTTTGTTTATTTTCCCAGAATCCTGAGGCTGAAAGCAAAGAGTTGATATATGGGAAATTCAACCCTGCTATGGATGCAACTAATAGTATGTCAATAGAATAGGTTATTTTAGTTTTGAATAATAATTTCCATTAAAAGCTGGTTAGTTCATGAGGAGATCTCAGAATAAGGTATTTATATGTATTTGTACATGTATATATGTAGTAGGTATTCTTATATAAAAGGAAAAATATTAAACAGAGTTCTTTCTGGACTCTGCATTTTCCTCAGGGTTGGCATTATATATAATGAGAAGAAGGTAGAAGAGAACAAATTCTAGGAATAAATCAGAGTGCCTTCATTTGTGATGCAGCAGTTTAGACCTGGAAATGTTTCTGCAACTGCTGTTTGAAGCAGAAGTTTTCCTTCAGCTAGGAAAAAAAAAAAAAATACTGTTTTGAAAACATCTTAAACTTTGATGCAGTACCTAGACTGATTCTGTTGCCATTAGCACAGCTTTTTAGCCCCCAGTTTAATTGGTGTCAGTTCCCGTTACACAATGTCATTCTGGTGGCAGTTTAAGCCTCAGCAGTATAAATTACAGTGAGGATGGATTTGCAGATTTAATTTTTTTTTTTTTTTTACAAAATCCTTAAAATACATGGAGGAGATTGCTAAAAAAAAAAAAAAGAGAGAGAGAGCGAGCTCTGTATATCCCAAATGTTGAACTGCTGCTAATTGAAAGGACAGAAACGGCTCAGAGGTGGTCATGGGAACAAAAGGTGACCATTCAAATGGCAAAGTTATGACAAGCCCCTTTTACCATTTTCTTACAGATACTCTCCTCGAACGGGAAATGCCCGATGTTTAGCAGCTGATCAAAGCGGGTGTGCAGTCTCCGAGCACGCTCCTACAGCTGCAGAAATCGCTTCTAGGAAAGCAGCGGCCACTTCCCAAGGGGAAGGTGAGCCTCTGCCGTGGGAGGCAGGATGAGCCCTCCCTTGAAAGCCCGGCAAGGCAGCAGGAGCCCGCGGTGCCTCCCAGCCGCCAGAAACATCGCCCTCTTCTGGGAACAGAAACGCAGAGTAAGTTGTTGAGAATGTTTTTCAAAAATGCAAATGAGCTGTTTGCAGATCTTTTATATTTATGACTGTATTACTGTGAGGCTGTTAAGAGTTTTAATTTTGTAGTTACCCCACCTGCTGTTTCATTATTAAAACCTTGGGTCTGATTAATCAAACATGTATTCTGCAGTCAGATCACAGCAGTTCTATAAAATTTGTAAGCATGACTACACTGTGGAAGCTATTCATGTCTGAAGTAACTTTTAAAGTTTCTGATACGTTTTTGACTGTCTTATGAGGGAGCAGTATGGCAGAACAGGGGTGTTACACCTAGAGACAAAACCAAAACAAGATGCTGCTCTGAGGGATTTTCTTTCCTTTCATATAAAACCCACGCACTCATACACACTACATGCAAAGGAGGAGAGTCCACATGACAAGTTATTTTCATGAACACTTGAAGATGTAGATACCAAAGGGATATGGCTAACAAAATGGCAAAAATGATGGAAAACCTTGGCAAATTCAGTCCCCTGCATCATGTAGTTTTAATGCATGCGATTCTGTGTCTCTAAGGAAAACTGTCATTGAGCCATTTGTTTTAAATTACAATTATTGTATAAGGAGGGTATTAATGAATCTTCACACTTCACTTAAATCAATAAACCTCTTTACATCAGCACTGAGCTTTCACTGGCTCCCAGTTTTGCTGAATACTTTTCTTACAACAGAAAATGTGATGAGAACTTTTCTTGCAGTTCATGTTTTCATGGCAGTATTCATTTGATACCGAATAGCCTTCACTGTCATGTAGCCTGGGGATAATTTAATTCTTCAGTTGCTGTGGAATTTGTGCTTCCCTTGCTTACGTTTGTACCGAAGCTAACACCAGGATGTTGCTGTGTATCTGGACTTTTTTTCCTTTACTGCAGTTGTTGGTAGCTTGTATGTGAGCTCCTATTAGTTTTTTTTTTTCATACTGGTGCTGCCATATTCAGCAAGTTTAACGAGGTAAAAAATGAAAGCAGCTCTGAAAAGCAAATTTGAGGACAGTAGTGTCCAGAGTTGAGAGGGACAGAAGGTAACAGCAGAGGGGCTCACACTGAGGATAGAATTCATCTGTTACTTTTGTTGCACAAACAAGTATTAGCAGAAATAGTGTAGATGGATAAATTCTTCAGACTAATGGTTTCAGTGCAGCTGAACACTGTAAATCACAGCTTTCCTTAGCCCATTAGACTCAGAACAGAATGAAAACAGCCTGTCTGGTGTCTGGAGCAGCTTAGAGGAACAATTAATAGTAATTCATGAGGAATGTGCTGTAAGAGGTCTGTTAAGACTAAATTTACAAAGGAAAATTTCCACTCACATTAATTACATTTTAAAGAAACAAAATGAACTTGCTTTTGGGAGCCCAGTCCTTAGTTGACCTTTCTGGTTGCAAAGCAATTAGTTCCATGTATAGGCTTTGGCAGTATAAAAAGCACTGGGGAATGGCAGAATGTTCTGTGAAACTTAGTGAAAGTGAATGGAGTTTTTAAAAGAAGGGGGAAAAAAACTGTGAAAACCAGAAGTGCACCTCACAAGCTCTTATTCTAGTCTAACTCATTTACGTGTTGGTTAGCTCAAGGAAGGAGTGTAATCTTCTGAGCATGTTTGATGTACCTAGTTATAGACTAATACCGAGCTCCTGGAACAAGTCACCCAGCTCCAGATAGCTACCCACAGGTTCTGGCTGTAGTACCATCAGAGGAAGGGGCAGTGCGATAACATTTCTTGCTTTTGACCACATTTCATATCCCAGTGCTATCTTTGGCAGAAAATGTGGCTGGCTGAAACTTCCCTTTGGGTATCAGAAGCCCAGTGCTGAGTATCAGCATCATGTAGCATTTTCAGGGAGGACTAAAATGGACATTAAGCTTGTTGAATTTCCTTTGTGAATTACGTGCAATCTTGCATCACCTGCCTTTCTCCTCTTTGCCCTCACAAGACAGCCAGTTACTCTAGAGAATTCTTAGCAAAAGAAAATTGAATATAGACTGTTTCAGCCCTTGAAACTCAATTCTCAGCCTCTTTTCTTATATCCTGTGAATGTGGTGATATAAAAAGAGATTGAAACTGAAACTTAATTAGAGTAGTAGTAGTAAGCTATTGAATGAAGCACCTTGGAGGGATTTTATCTTTTAAATAGCATTAAAAAAAAAAAAAAAAAGATTTTAAGTAATGTAAAGCTATACCAGATTGTTTTAAGGGGAGCATGTCGTGATAGTGTATTGTGCTCAGCCTGTGCAGAAACAGGGTGTGTTGCACTTCAGCATGGAAACATAATAAATCTGAGAAAGTATGGTTCGACCTCCCACTGGCCATTTGTGTCATCTCCAAAGATCAGCTGTGAAACCAAAAATGAGACGTGTTTTTAAGATGTCTGTTCATTTCTCCATGTGATGTTTAAGGTTCCATGCTTTGCCTGAGCAGCTGTGTGCATCAGAACAGGCAAAAGTTTGCTTTCCTTTCAAGTCTTTTCAGGAAGATGACAGGAAAACTTTGTTATTCATGATGCTCAGTGATTTTTTTTTTTTTTTTACTTGCAAGGAGAGTAGACTTCAGTAAGAATGAGGAATATACAGCTATCTTCCTTTTAAAGACCTCAAAAATAAGCAAAATTATTTGAGCATTTAGTTGACATGAGGTATAGAAAATTATTTTTACTCGCATTTTTCTAAAGAGAGTTTAACATAAAAATATGCTTAAGAATTGATCTGGAGAATGCTATGCTCATTTTGTATTTATCCACAGAGTAAGCATTAGAGCTTTCAGTCTAAGAATCCCAACTAGGCTGTGGATGGCTTCGGGGTAGTGCCATTTCATTCCCCTGGCTAAACATAACCTCTTGTATTTGAACTCCCAAGAATTACAACTTACACAAAAGGAAAGAGAAGTTGTTCTGGGAAATACAGTTCAAAGGGGCCTGATTGCTAAGGCTCTTGAAGAGAGGGGATAGGTCTTCCTATTGCTTCTTCTAGCCCCAGCTTACTTGCTGATGTCTTACATAATTTAATTAAAAATATTTTGGTTTTGGCAGCTCCATCAATTTTTTTAGCAACTTGGGTATTTAAGTCTGATGCTTAAAGGTAGCAAAGTTGTCTTCTTTTAGCAATATGGGCACACATCTTCAAAAATCTCAGTTTTAATAGACAGCATCAAAGAAATATGGTAAGGTAATCAGAACCACAGCACTACTGGGCAGGGGAAAAACCGGTGTGATAGTGAGTAGAAAATAATTTGCCATGAATTAAGGAGAAAATTGCCTGGACTGCAGAAACACAGGGTGTGAAATGTTGCTTTCTTTTTAGTTTTTATCTGTGTCTTCAGTATAAAATGTGTAGCCTAACAATTTCAGTTAAATACAGTGACCTGGTGAAAAATATTTATTAAAAAGCAGTGAATTAGACTTGCAGAGCAGTTAACATTGCAAGGGGATCTCTGGAGATGATGTATTCCACCTTTACTGCTGAAAAAGGGTTAAATTAATATCAACACTGAATTTGAAGTGAAGGAATAACAACTCATTATTTTCTATCTAATGCATTTGCTTCTGGCTGAAAATCTAGAAACAAAAAATGCAAGCTCTTAACACAGTTCTTGCTGTCTTACCAAGTACTGCCTGCTTCTCATCTATGTTCAAGGGCTACACTACCTTTAGTTCAAAGGCTTTGCAAAGTCAAGGGGGTCCCAAATGTGCACATCTTTACAGTATCAAAGCAGGTTGTGTGGTGGTTGGTAATTTTCCTTGTAAGTTGTTAGAGAAAAAACCATGATAAAACTGGTTTTGCCTCATATCCTTACTACTGCACTGACGTGGTGAGGAAATAGGTGATTATTCAGCTATGTTTTGCCCATGTTCTGTTTCCATAACAGTTTTCTGCCACTTTGAACATTGTGTGTAACAGTGCAAGAAATTTATCAGATCTCTTCTCTAATGGTGCAAATCATTGTGAGGGGACGGGGCAATGGACTATTCAAAGTCAGTATTGTTATTTCTAATTGTCCTTTATAGCAAAGGGAGAAATGCTGTGGTACTGACACTCTCACTCCTAGCAGCTCTACCATGCACCAACTTCCTATGGATAAAATTCTTTGCTTCCCTTAAAGCAATCTTCATCCAAAACCAACTTGTGCATGTATTTAAGATAAAATTTTACAAGAAAATTGTTGTTTAGAATGTTGCTTAATGTATTATCTGAGGTAGCTCAGAAATACTAATAACACTTTACAACTGAAAATTAGACTGTTCCTGGACTCAGTTCTATTATCTGGAGTAGATCACTTGAATAAAATACATGTATTGAATTTTTTAAAGTATATTTTGGCTAGAAGTTGAATATGGAGGGCATTATGCATATGTATCAAAATTCTTTGTATGCAAAACTCTGAGAAACAGGAATAGCAAGTCCTCTTAAGTGTGAACTTGCAGCATCCATTTCATTAAAATATGCTTGTTTCATCAGCTCCATGCTGGCAAAATATTAACATGTAAAATTCATTGATACTGTGTGATCTAGGATTAGATACCGTTTTGTAGGGAGTTTGACTGGATTCAGATTCTGCAGTGCTTTGTGGGTTACACAGTGGATTGTGCTTTGGGTCTTCTGCTGCACCTGCTCATCAGTGCATCTCAATGTGAAAGATGTTACAGCCTTGGTGTAACACCTTACCTGGTGGTTCAGAGCCACCTCTGCTTGGGGAAGCTACACAGAACTGGGAGCATCTTTGTTATGAGCCTCTAGGAAACCACTTCAGGCTTTATCTTAGCACTGGGATATCCCAAACTTTCTAGTCCCTGAAACTAGTGACACTTTTCCAGGTTTCCTTAGGGGAGACTGCATAATTTTAAAGTAACCTTGAAGTTTACAATTCTCCTATTGATACTGGTGAATAATCAAGTCCCAGCCAGACAGGCACTGCCTGGGTTTTTCTGTATGAGTAGTCATATTTCTGAAAGCAAAAGAAAGTATGCAAAATGTCGTGTCTTAATTGGTGCCCAGGCCACGTGTTGGTTGGTCTTAAAGCTTGCCAGAAAGCTTTAGTGGGTTTAAAGTTCATCAGAACTTCAAAGAATTCTAGGTCCTTATGAGATCAGGAAGGAGGGGAGTGAGTGGGACCCTGTTTGTGCAGTGTGTTCAGGTCATTCTGTGATTACATTTTTTTAATCTCCCCACTTTGTAAAAAGTGCAGGGGAATAGTTTGTAGCTGAACATCTAATGGAATCCAGAATACAGCACACAGTAGACTTTGACAGGTATAATGTATCACTGCAGGAGTTCTCACTGCTGCTTTCAGTCACAGGCTATGAATGTGCCAGATACAGCTTGAGATTGGATTTGATGCATTACTCAGCCCTCTGACTGCACCCAGATACAAGACAGGCTAAAGGGGTATTCCTTGGCTGAAAAGCCACCTGGAAGTTATGGGAGGCAAGCAGGTAGAGCAGCTCCAATCATAGAATCATGGAATGGTTTGGGTTGTAAGGGACTTTAAAGATCATCTAGAGCTACCCCTCCCTTCCCCGTGCCATGGGCAGGGACACCTCCCACTTGACCAGGTTCCTCAAAGCCCTGTCCAGCCTGGCCTTGGAACACTCCCAGGGATGAGGCATTCACAAGCTCTCAAGGCAGCCTGCTCCAGTGCTTTACCACCCACCCAGTTAAGGATTTCTTCCTAATGCAGTAAGAAAGGCTTGAATCTTCTGTTCTTTTCTGTTTGCTTGTCCTTTCAGCATTGCAAGCCTGACCCAAATATCTCTGTTTGATGTTGCTGTGTGACATGGCATACATTTGTTAGTCCCCAAAATAGGTAGGTAGGCAAAAAAATTTTTTGTATCAGTTGGACAATAGCATGAAGTTAGGAAAAACATCATCTGTTTGCTCAATACAGTGAGTCTCTTGTGTGCGTGCTCAGTTAAGGTAAGAAATTTAAGGGTTAGAAGGGAATCCAGTGACATGACAGCAGAATGTCCTGGCTGTGATTAATAAAAATCTCGGAACAAATAGGAAGAACATTAGAAAGCTGCTGGGGATAAGCCTGGCATAAAATGAAGAGAGCAGAGGGAGCTTCTGTTCCACACTGTAGGATGCAGTACATTTAGGAAACTGGTGAAAACTGGACAAGTGAGGAAAACAAGGGAGAGAGAACATCAGTGGAACTCTAGACAGTGAATATTTGCACAGGTGGAACACAACAAAGCTCTATGGATATCAAATAGAACAAAAAATAGAACCAACTGACATTCCAGATGGCAGGAAAAACTACACACCCACACACAGCCCCCCGTCATCCCTTCCCACCACCGCCGCCCAAACCAAGCAAAAGAAGCCATCTATACATCATCTGCTTAATGACTACCTTACAACACAGAGATATTTGTAACTGCCAGATCCATTGGAATGGAGAATGGTGATTTACCTTCTTGGGAAATTTGATTTTTACCAATACATCCCTCTCTGTAACACAGAAAATGCCAAAGTCCCACCAAAACAGTGTTGCCTTTTGTTTTGAAGAATATTGAAAGGAAAAAGAACAAAGCTCAGAACTGATCTAGGAAAAGAAACCCACTGGTTTGTCAGTGCTAAGTATTTGTCAGAGAGGAAGGAGTTTTCTTGAAGACCAATCATTTATAGTCTTTAGGCTTATGACAAGTACAGCCACTAAATGTGTATCTCAGAATATGAGTCAGCTATGTTTTGATTTCCCTGAACATATTTTAAAAGATTATGTGATATTCCATTCATGAAAAATGGGGAAGCTGAAAGAGGATACATGAGACACAATTTTAGAGTGCTAATCTTTAGGTATTTTTTTTGTTAGACTCTACCCTTTGATATTGGTATGAATAATGCAAAAAGGCAATGACCCAACAGTTATTTTAGATTCTGCTTTTTACACTGCTTTAGAGTTGCTGATTATATTCTGATACCATGGAGAACTGATGCAGAGAATTTTTAATTCCAATAACTGTTGCTGTTGACCAGCAAGCTTCACTGTAAAAAAATTAAGTCCCAGTATTTTGGGAAAAAAATTAAGTCCCAGTATATGGTGGAAAATTGTGCAGGTTCATTTATTTCAGTGGCATTAAGCAAATCTATGCCATCTAAGGACTTTACAGATTATTGCATCTAAAGCTGTATATTACAACCCTTAAATATTTCATTAATGGAAGATGATAATTGCTATCAAGATAAATTATTATATTTCTTTTAAAAACTCTAAATTCTTCAAATGCTTCAGCTAATTTGCAAGTACTGATGAGTTTGTACAGTTTGGGGAAAAATCTTTTGAAGAGATATTTTTGCTAAAACCAGAAAAAAATCTATCAAAAAAAGAGAGAATATTAAAATGCAAAATAAAATACTGTAAAGCCAGTAAATCTGTGTTTTTAAGGTTTCTTTGTCTCTAAGGGAAGAAAATTCTGAAGCAGAATATGAATTTATACAATGAGAAGTTACTTGGGGAAAAAAAGGTGAATCCATAATTTTTTTTGGAGAGGAAGATTATTGTAATTGAGGAAATAAAATGATAGAATTGTTAGTGAGGATGTTAAAGAAGATAGGATGCACCAAAGTACATTTGGAGGAATTATTGGCTGACTCACATGGTGTCTTTCAGCACAGTTTGATCTCTATAAAAGTTCAGCAGGGAACACCCAGTTAGTTTTGACTCATTGCCACAAGGCAGTGGTCTCCTGATTTAGTGGTATTTTTATCCAGGTTGTCAGTATGGCTTGTCACTGCTTCCTTGTTTCTCTAGCTGACACTCTTCATCATTATTATTTACTACCACTGTGTCAAAAAACCCTTTTGCGCCTGGCATGGTACAAAGAAGATACCGTCTGTCCTGGGAAGTTTGCAGTTTGTATACTGAGAGGAAAGAAATGGGTGATGTTAGGGTATGTAACTTACCATCCTCAAGTCCTTAATGAATCACCAATAAAAGCCTGTTTCTCCTCATTAACCACAGAGGAATTCTGCAGTGATGAGCTCGGCCGTAGGACCTGCACTGCTGGGAGTGAGGGGAGGTGGATGTCCCCAGGATGTCACAGTGATGGGCCCTGATGGGATGTCATCCCACACTGCTGCTTACATCCTTAACAACTTTATCTGTATGTCATGTTTACACGTGTTTAAAGAGAAGACAGTTGCAGACAACATGTCAGAGAATGACTGTAGGGAGAGTAAAGATGTATAAAGCAGTATTGTGAAAATGGGAGGGTGTCAATATAGAGTGTCAAGGCTTTCTCTGAGTAATTCTGGGTACTGACATGAACTCTAAGCAAGCTCTGTTGGACTTCCTTGCACCAACCTTTGATCTCTGTTGTGCTGTAGCATACATTTATAAGCACTGCAGCTTATACACTATGCATTTCATATGCTGGGAGCTACTTTTGTGTGTATTTTTTTGGTTGCTTCAGTTTTCTGTTTGTCTGGGGTATTTTGGTTTTTGTTGGAGTTTTTTTTTGGGGGGGGGACTTGTTTGGTTTTTTCCTTTATAGGAAAGGTCTCGGCAGAAAAGATTCTGTAATACAATAAAAATAAACAACAAAACAAAAAACAAAACAAGAACAACAAAACAAACAAAAAGCCAACCAAAAAAACAAAACAAAAAAAACCCCCAAAACAAACACAATAAAAAAGAAGGCCTATATGTTCTCTAGGGCTGGGATTGGTGACAGCTTGCTTTTGATCAGGAGAGGAAGCCTTTCCTATTTTGGCAAATACAGGCTCCTGTGTGGTCTGCCCTTTACCTAGCATGGTGCTTTGCTCCCAGACAGAGTGGATCTGTGCCATCTCCAGCTGTTGCAAGCTGAGGTGGAATTTTTGCTGGTGATCCAAAGTCACCTCTCCTGCCTCTGCCTGACTTTCAGACCACAACAGCAGTTACTCTGCTACCTGTGAGAAGGAGCAGAATGGTACAAACACAGGCAAGAAGCACATTTCCCATATCCTTATCTGTCTTCAACATGTTTCTCAGTGGACTTCTACTGAATGAGCTGTTGCCATAGCAATACTGATGGTACAGAATGAGGAAGAACCTTTTAGGGAAGCAGCTGGCAGCAGCCTGGATTACACCTTCCACGTGGAGGATAAGTAGGCTGATTGAAGCTGTCTGTCAAAGCTAGCTAGAGCAGTTTTTTCACCTGGCTTATTCCACTACAAGTCAGTGTCATATTTTAACGTGAATTAGTTTTTAAAGCTGGAAGATGGAAGGAATTTGTTTCTTTTATATTTTCTGTAATGTATGTAGAGATAAATAGAAGGCAGTATTAGGCACTGGTAGAATATGAAGGCTGGTGAGCCGTGTAACAATGTCTTACATGTTTGCAGTACCTTTCAAACAAGAAGATTCTAGAATGCACTCTATTCTGTGAATATAGAAATGTGTGTAATGAGTTATGATGCTATAATGGCTCTTGATAGAGACACATAAATTTGCATTAGCTTCTATAACAGAATACAACTAATATATTCAACAGGTTTATTAGTCCTTAAGCTCAAATATTTCAAGAGTCCTTTTTATGTTGTGGAATATCACTGTTCAGAGTGAGACTTGTGAAGTGGGCTAGTGATGGCTGTATCCAGAGCTCTCTGAAAGACAAAAGGGAAAACGGGGTTAATTCAGTTAAGTTTTGCTCACAAAACACTGCCTTGGTCCTGATAGTAATAGCTGTAATAAGTAGTTCTTGTTCTATCTGTTAATTGTGACAGAAGCCTGTCACTGCAACAAGACTTGCAAGCTTTTTACCAGATTAATACTCCTGGTAGGTAATTTGACGAGCCCATATTTTGAGGTTTGGTAATCTATTAGTAGAAGAAAGTGCTTGACTTCAGGGAGATTGGAAACCAGTTTTCTAGGATTAATTGTTTTGGAGCACTTCAGAAATACTGGCCGAGGAACGTTGATACCATTCTTGCATTGTGTAATCTTGCTTATGTGCAGCCTGGTCACTCTATTGTATTTTCATTTCACTTTACTCGTGATTCAGAAAATGAGGCAGAAATAGATTGGAGTTCTATTGTTATTTATGTTTCTTAAATAGCCACTCAATGGAAAGGGGAAAAATTGCTTGCATACTGGATGCCTAGTGAGATTTTTGCTAAAACAGATACACAGTGAGCTGATATTATACTAAGAGGGTCATGGGGGTTCAATCTGGAAGTAGGCTCAAGTAATTTATCTAAATCTAGACTGAGCTGAATTTTGCACATCTCTCCTGATTTACTGCATTACTTAAACGTGGCTGTGGGTTGTATTTTTAGTAAGTGAAATAAATAAAATAATGGGATGTGGAGAACAAAAAAAAAAGTCTTCCTCTTAAGATTAAGTTCTTTTCTTAATAAATTTTTTCCATTTTTTCACACTTTCACTAGAACATTATAGAAAAACCTCACCATAAAAGATGAAAAGGATGGCAGTCAGCATGCTGTTGCTCAAGAGAGCATAGTCAAAAAATAAATCATTGCTAATGCCATGAAAGTTTCAAAAATCTTGTTTAGTTTTTGACTATCATAATGATGCTTTGTGTGAAATGCACTTAAGGATATGAAGGAAAGCCTTTTTTATGTGTGTGAAGCCAATAGAGTTAAACCTTGGTCTATCTGATGCCCAGAATCATTAAGAGAAATAAAAGTCAAAACTATAGCAATTGAGTCCTCAGTCTTTCGTTCATCCAGTAACAGAGATTAGGGGTAATTAATTAGTTTAGCCAGACACAATAATATAAATATGAAAGACTCCTACCTATGGAATCTGCTTATTATGGAACAAGATCTGTCCTGTTTCACTCTTTTTTTTTTTTTCCTGAGGATGTTGTTAGGCAATATTGATGAAATCAGATGCACGATTTCAAAGTTGGAGCTTTCATATTTCTGCCCTAGCTGTTCTGGTATTGTATAACTTTGAGATTTGTGACAAGTAACAGCACCGAGTTGCTCCATCCTCTCTACTCCACACCAGTGTCCTCACCTACAGTGCTGTGTCCAGTTCTGGGCTGCTCAGCACAAGAGCTGTGGACACGCTGGCGAGAGCACAATGAAGGGCCACAAATTAAGGGACTGCAGCATCTGTCCCTTGAGGAAAGGATGAGACATCTGGGGTCATTCAGCCTGGAGAAGAGAAGGTTCAGGCAAACCTCAGAGTATATAAATACCTGGAGGTAAGGTGTAAAGAGGAATGAGAGGTTTCCAGTGGTGCCCAGCGACAGGACCAGAGGCTGTGGGTGCAGACTGAAAAGGGAGATTTTGTCTGAACATCGGGAAACCCTTTGCTGTGAGGGTGACTGAGCACTGGCACAGGCTGTCCAGAGAGGGTGCGGAGGTGTCATGCTTGGCAATATTCAGAAGCATTCTGGACATGCACAGCCAGCTTTAGCTGGCACTGCTTGAGTGGAGTGTGGGAACAGATGACCTCCAGAGGTCCCTGGCAGCCTCAGCCAGCCTGTGATTTACACTGTTTGCATAAGGCTCTCTAGAAAGCTCTAACAGACGACATTTGGTAAATAAAAACCAGATACAGCAATGGATTTCCCTGTAAAAGTTTCAAGACTAGAATTAGTTCTTATACAGGTTTTGCTTTTCATACACAAGGTGTAATTATACCTAATTTTTGATCACTCCAGTTGGATAAAAGATACAGGAAATGCACAAAATACTGTGATTCTCGAGGCCAATAAGGATAAGCCAACCAACCAAATAAAAATACTTGTACTATCTGTCACAAAAGGCAGAATAATACAGAAGAAATTTATGTAAATGAAGTTTCAGGATAGGCGTAAGAATTATTCAGACACCAAAGGACTTGATAATAGACCAGCATAAACAGAAGCATCTGTCTTTCTGAAGTGCTGGCTGATTAAGGAAATTACTGCATGTGTTTAACTAAGCTTTTCTACTAACCTTAGGTTAGTGGTGAGGATTAGAGGCTTTGTATTTTTTTGATGGAGAATTTTTAATTTCATCTTTGTGAAAGGCACCTAAACAGCCCTTTCATTTACATGTTGGGTTTGAATATTATTTGTAGATCTGGAAGGTGAAATGTGTAAGTTGCTGTAACTAATGGGGAGAAGGGATAGAACAAAAACTGTTGGAGGGCTTCTTTGCCTCCTGCTGATCCACCTGCATAGAGAAGACTCTCTAAGCACCGAAGTCACTGGGTTTTGGTGTCACTCGGTATTACTGAAGCAGCTATTGCACTGTGCAGAGGAGAATTTTTTCAGAAGACACCTCCTTTTCTGCAGCTCCCACTGTTTTCTAGAGGAAATACAGGTGTTTGGCACCTTCTCTGAATGAAGTCACTGGATTCTTGCAAGCTTCACACAAACGTAAAAAGGCATAAGCTTGTCAACATTTTTAGAAGAAAGTGTGTGCTGGGTTTGGCTAGGATAGGGTTAACTTCTTCACAGTAGCTGATATGGCACTCAGTTTGGGATTCTGCATTGATAATACAGAGATGTTTTCGCTGTTGCTGAGCCGTGCTTAGCGCAGAGCCAAGGCCGTTCTGCTCCTCACCCCACCAGTGAGGAGGCTGGGGGTGCACAAGGAATTGGGAGGGGACACAGCCAGGACAGCTGGCCCCAGCTGACCTAGGGGATATTCCATAACACGTAGTGTCATGCTGAGCATATACACCTGGGGAAGAGGAAGGAAGGAAGGAAGAAGGCTGATGTTCAGAGTGATGGTGTTTGTCTTCCCAAGTACCCACAAGATGAAGCCCTGCTCTCCCGGGGGTGGCTGAACACCTGCCTGCCCATGGGAAGTGGTGAATGAATTGCTTATTTCGCTTTGTTTGGGTGCACAGCTTTTGCTTTCACGATTAAACTGTCTTTATCTCCACCCACAAGTTTTCTCTGTTACTCTTCTGATTCCTCCCCCATCCCCACGGGGGGAGCGAGCGAGCAGCTGTGTGGGGCTTAGTTGCTGAGAGGGTTTAAACCACAACAAAGAGCATCAATAAATGGTGCGGGGAGTAGACTGCTATAATATTACATGAACTTTAAAAATTTCTTTCATGACTGAACTGAACAAACGATGAGGGTATAAGAAACAGTGTTATTCCAAAACCCACTTGCTGAGTCTGTGTTGCAACCTGTGCTTACAAAGAAGTTATGCACCATGTGCTACGTTATCTTTGAGAAACCCACGGTTTGCCGGTGTAACACTGAGCATTTGCTCCTTGGGAAATACGTTCTTCGCTTCATGTGTGGAGCAGCCTGGCACACAAGTGGGAATAGCACTAGAGAGCCCAGCAGGCTGCTGCCATAGAGCAGGCTGAAGGAATGTCACATTTCTCTTTTGTTGTTGCTGTGGTCCGACAATGACCAGAACAGAAAAGTGCTGGTTGAGTGAATTCCAAATTTTAACAAGCTATTCCCTTGCCATGGAGTTTTCTGATGAAGGAAACAAAACAAACCTGCAGAGAAATGGCTTCTTAATTCATGATTTCATAAATTATTATGGAAGTTTCATAAATGTTTCTACAGGAAAAGACCCTTTGAATAATGTGATTCCTCTCACTTAATACCATTCCAGCCAGGAAATAGTAGAGAATATAGTGTATCCATGGAGCTGGAGTACTCTAACAGACCAGATGCATTTCAGGTGTACCATCAGAACTCATCTTGCGTTTTTTCTCCATGCACCTGGATGCTTCCCACAAAGCAATATAATGAGAAAGCTTAATCCTCAGAGACTTAGTTGAGCAAACTGACTTGAGAAATTCCTTTACACCAGTTTAAAAAGTTTACAAAATGTGGCTTTTCCCTTTTCTACCTTCTCTTGAAAGAAAGAGATTCATTACAGCAAATCAATCTGTAAGTTTCAGTGTCTTCAGTGTTTAAGGTTTTTCTCTTCTGTCAGGGTTGTATTTACAAGCAAAGAAATTGAAATACAATATCAAGTAAGCCCAGGTGGAGATCCTTCCCAGGCCAGCGTTCAGGAGGCAAAGAAAGTTACTTGCATCTCTGGAAGGTGGTTCAAAGCCTTAAAATCTTTTCTTGTTTGTTGTTCTCCTCTATAACAATTGCTATTTTCCTTTGGTAACAGAATTTGCAATTTAACAGGCACACAAACGTGATTTGGAAGCTCCAACTCAGTACTGTCACCTCCTTAGCTGTTTAATGAACCAGCACTTCCTTCCTCTAACCTTAATGGATTACTGTAGAACAGAATGAAAGTCATCCACAAAGAGCAGCAGAGAGGGCAATTACTGAGAATTTCAGCAAAGAATGTTTTCAGAGCTCTTTTTGTCAGTTTAGCGAGTAGTCTGTAAAGTTGAGACATATTTATTTAATTTTACAGCTTTGTTTAAAAAGCTTCGCCTGATGTATCTACCTTCACTGGTATGAGATGTGTTGAAGAACACTGTGTTCATTTCAGGGCAAGGTTTGCTCCATAGTCATGTGTTAAGTGGGGAATAATAGTCAGCCTTACCATTTCCAAAGGAGCAGCAGGATGGAAAATTTCTTTATTTCAACCAAATTACCTATTCCTTTAAGGGATCAGGAATTTACTGAAATCTTGAATGAACTACAGCTTTTTTTGTTCAGGACAACCCAGAAAAGAAGGAATTACTTTTTGCCTAGCGTTATTAGTTGTGCAAAAACATCAGAGTTCCTGGGCCCTGCATCTGTAATGCAGCCAGGAACTGATTTTTTCAGCCTATGCAATGGATTTTTCATATGTCTTCATGGTTCCTTGAGGCCAGAATGCATTCTTTCCTAAAATTTCTATAGTCTATGGTTCCATTTTTCATCTGGGCAAACAGTGGTTTGGATTATAGGTGAATAGCTGTTGTTAATAACTCTTCAAAGTGAGAAAGTCAGCAAAGTACATGAGCAGAAATAATGTTCCAGGAATGACTTATATGAGAAAAAGGAAAAGATCAAATTCTGTCAAGGAAAAGGAGCAATGAGTTCAAACACTTTAGGGAATATTGTGGTCCCTTTTTAAAGGCAACACACAATTTGAAAAAAAAATAAAACGGTGAAAAGGGATCTTTTTTGCATCTTCCCATTTCCTTTTGTCAATAATATGTGTGTATATTTGCTGTGCTTTTGTATATATCTGTATGTGTTTGGATATTAGCATGTTTAAATACATATATCTGTATCCACACTATTCCCTTTCAAGTTATGGAAGTGTTTGCTGTGAAAACCCATAAAACTGGAGCCATGGACTGACTTTATAGGGAAAACATATTCTACTAAAGGGTCATAATTTATAGGGAGATCCCAATACTTGAACAGTTGTTGTGATATTTTCAGGTGGAATGTGTGCAGTTGCATCACATCAGTGATGCCAATAAATAAATGCAAATAAAACCTACTAGCAACCTTACGCTATTAGCTCAGACTTTTAATGTAGAGGCTTCATAGGAGTTGAAGTATTAGCTTCTTTTTCACTAAGCAAAAATTACAGGTTTTCATCACACCATTCTTATGTGGCAAAATTTATTTGCAAGTTTAAAGATGGATCTTCCCTGAGTGTGAGCATAAATATTGTCATATGTCACCTTTGTACTTCATTGCTTTCTGTTGCAACAATCATTTCATTAGGAATAGAAATTAATTTTAAATAGTTTTGTTTAAAGCAGCACTAACAACTCTCACGAACCAAAAAATTTTTCAATAGCTTGAGGTCTAGTTGTGTTTTTCATTTTGTCTGTCTAGAACTCTGAAAGCATAGTGGTACCTACTGCCCAAACAATGTATGACACTGATGGTGTCTTACTCCCTATCATATATATAGAATAGAACACAGAATCTCAGCTAACAGTTAAGAAATGAAGAAGCATACAAAAATAAAAAAAAAAAAAACAACACAAACAGATTTGTAGTATATTGAGAAAAAGGTTTTACAAATAAGCTAGTTACCTCATTTTATATGAATATTGGTTCTTTTTCTGAACCGTGTTCTACATGTGGTAAAACCCTTTTTAAATTAAAATTCCCAATTGGGTGGGCAATGAGTCAAGAACTCTCATTTTCTACTGCTGAATGCCTTGGTAATTGATTAAGATGTCATTGTTTGAGACACTGTGTGTTTGATCTCCATTTGTGTTCTGTGGCTCAATGTAAGTGAGTGCAGATCTTGGCATAATAGTTACAGGACGAGAATCTGATTTTACTGTTTTCACTGTATTTTAATGCAGAGTCGACTATACAGGTATCATGGCCATTACAGCCATGTGGGACTAGAATCAAGTAAACGAACAGTTTAGGTCACTATATGCACGTATACATGTGTATATAAATGTATTTACATAATATATAAAATAGGTCTAAATACATATGTTTTATTTATGTAAAAAGTATAATCTCAACATTGTTATCATCCCAAGTCTTTTATGTCTTCCCATCTTGATTTTATGTTCTTGAATTAGGCCTCTTGTCTTCAGTTTGCTGGTTTCTTGTGTCTTGTCTTGTAAAATGTAGTATTTTTGAGGATCAAAAGGTATTGCTTCCTTTCTGGAGCTCTACCTGGCTGAATTTCTTAGATATCACTACTCAAAGAGTTACACTGCGAGCACGGTACAGTGTGTGCAGTTATGAAGATTGCTTAGACAGCAAAGCTGTGGAGTGCATTCTCTTTCACTGTCTAATGAATTCCTAATGACTATCCACAGTCATTCAAAGAGATCATTTCCTTACTAAGATAATCTTCTTTTATGTACCCACATTTTTGTTACAGGAGCCATTATTGTGCTTTTCATGTCTCAACCTGCTTCCACCTTTTTGAAAGGCTCTTTGATTTTGCTGCTCCATTTTCTTGATTTTATGTGACATTCTGTACCTGAGCACTTTTGGCAATTCTTGAGCAAGCTTTCCCTGCCTGCAGAGAGACTGTTTTGGCTCATCTTACTTCCACAGTGCAGCTGGGCATGCTAGATTGAATTTTTCTGCTTCATACGTGCCAGCTGCCAGACCTTAATCTCTTTCTAAAACCAAGAATTATCAAACTCCTCAACTTTTCCTCTCATTACAGTAGCTTGAGGCCCATATGGCAGATTTACATAGGAAGACAAAACAAAGCAATTCTGCAATTATCCTCAAAGCAAAGGCTTCTGTGTTGAATCAGACAGTCCCACTGCACAGATTTTAGTGGAGCGGTCTCATGTGTCTTTCTGGCAAAGCGATAGATTAAACTGGGCACTGAGAGCACTGAATTTTAATCTGGGTTTCAGCGTTGGCTGCCTGTGTGTCCTGTGGCTAGTAATTTCCCCATTTGCAGTTTAGATTGCAAGGCCTCCAGAGTGAGGAATCTTTCCCTGTCTTGCTACATTTGCACAGTGCTGCTTCAGGAGGCTGCAAACTTTCAGCATTGCTGCATCAGAAGTTTCCTTCAGTCACTGACATCAAATTTGTGATCTGAAACAGTCTTAGCTGCTTCCATGTATTTACAGGACCTTGCAAACATTTATAGCTCAGCTCTTGAGTTTTCATTTACTCTGTTTTACAGTGAAAGGATTAGGGATGAGAGAGCCTTCAAACTGAAGTTATATAATGGCTATACTCTGTCCCCTAGAAGGATGTGGTATCCTTGGTTTGAGGTGAGGCTGCAGCAAACCAACAAGTTCTGCTTCTGAGAGATGTGAGCTGACAGATAACACTTTAAATGCATATGTTGTTATTACGCTAGACTGAGTCAAGGTAGCAAAGGTGGCAGGAGTATAGAGTCACCAAATTCTAATCTGGATTGCTGGGGAAACATATTAATTGTAAAACTGCATTGCATTGTTGCTTCTTCAACAGTACACAAATTACAAATTTTGTTTTGAGGTTGGCTTGTGCAACAGCAGGAAACCAGAAATATGAAGGTGTGACTGGTTCAGCACTGTTAATAATAGTGTGATGGGAAAAGTGCATTTCTCTCCAGCAGTCCCCCTGAAGCACCTTGGAAAAATGGTATTATTACTTTGACCTGATTAATTAATATAATGGGTAAGATTTTCCCCTGGATCCTCCTCGCTATTACTGAAAATCTGAACCTGACATGACTCATAGATGGAACTGATGGAAAAGCCAGCAGAAAAGGATTGTCTTAATGAAGCACATATTTTGCACTTTGTATCAAACATTTGTCAGTGGGGAGATGAGAGGAGGAAAAAAGACTAGACTGAAAGTACAACACAACACTTTCTTCCAAATTCTTTGTTTTCCCTCTTACTTTATTATGGCGTATGTCTTTGTTCTTTTGATTACTGAATTATATCCATATATTTTTCTTTCAGAATCAGAAATACAGGCCATTGATCCCTAAATAAGATTGCTTCCTAGTCTTCTGGTTGTATATGTTTTTGCTAAAGCAGCCCCTATTAAGTGAGGTATTGACCCTGGTGAAATCATAGGGTTGAGAGGGGCAAGTCAATAGTGATTGTTGCTGCCCTCTTTTTGTTGCCTCTGCTTTGCAATTCCACCTTGGAAGTCACTCGGCGGGCCCTTCCTGAGAGCTCAGTTGCTAATGTGAGGTAAATAATGGGAAATAGTGTAACTAAATGACCAAATACTACTCGGTGTTGAAATTGTGAAGCCGTTTGTGTGGTGGTGTTCATCTTGGCCAGCTGCCGTTGTTTCAGCAGTCAGCTGCCTCCCCGAAGTTGCTCTGTTTGATGCAGCCACAATCGCATGTGTTATGCTGATGTAGGGTGACAATCCAGCAGGTGCTTTCACTCACATAGCTCATTCAGTAATGTACCTAAAGATGTGAGGAACAAACCATTAACTGCATTGGGCTCTAAGGACAGAGGGGGGAAAAATACAGGATAAGTGAGACTTGTTGAAAAATGTAATTTAAAAGGCAGATTTTTCAGAATACAGTGATAAAAGTCCTCTTAGTCAACCATTCTCATCCCTTTATCTAAATAAGAAGACAAAAGTAAATAACTTACTGTCTGTTTCATGTCAATGACAATCAGGGTCAGAGGCAAAGCATGTAGCATGAAATCTGCTGAGATGGAGAACAGACCTTCTATGATTGTGCAACTCCAGTAACTTCAATTAGAAACTACAAATGTTTGGATTTCTTTACTAGAGAAACATACAAATTATTTATTTATTATATTTATTTATTGCAGAAAGAAAATTTTCAGAATTAATGAGAGTGTTTAAAAAAAAAGTGGCATTTTCTCTTTTTGGCTACATTCTGGTCAGACTCCCTTTCTTTTCTCTGGTTCTATTTTTCCTATTTTCAAGTAAAATGTGATATACCTTTCTAAAGTTTCAGCACTCCTAAGTTAACTATTTTAAGAAAATACAGGATATCATGACATTCTGTATAAAAACCTTCATACTTGGAGAGCCATAACCATAATTTTGGTGCTTGTGGGGGTCTTTTTGCATGTGCACTTAAGAATAAAATGTAGAAAAAACAAAAACCTCTTTATTAGCCCTGTTGCATTGCTTCACCCCAGTCCCAATTAACCTTCAGTTTATATGAAGCAGCAGCCACTGTGTCCTTGTTTGCAAGTTCTGCAAGTTTTATGTGAGCTGTACCATGACCTTACTACCTAATAAAAATATATATTTAAAAATAGGCAGAAAAGTCAGAAAGGAGAAGGAACTTCAGAGTGACAATACTACTTCACATCACATGTCCTTTCCCTCCCTAGTTCTCCTTGTTCCCTACCTATCTGGTTGATAAATAATCTCTGTGTTGCTTGTCTCTTGTATGAAAAGGCTCATTTGTACCTGCAGCTAAGGAATGGTTTTATTTTTGTATGATCCTGTGTCAGGAGTCCTTGAGATGTCTCCGTATCCTTATATTTCAATTATTTTGTGAAATGTTGGGTGTAATCATTTTGTCTAGGACTTCAGAAGGAAAGGGAGTTCATTTGACATGTAGGAAGCAGCAGTCAGTGTTGCAAACTGTTCCCAGTACCTGGATGCTGTAGAGCAAGGAAGAAATGTAGGTCAAAATGGTTGGGCTGCTGCCTCTCTCCTTCCAGTGGCCTTGGGAACACCTGGTGGATGCAGCTTTACAGGGAATTTGTATGTCATGTTCCCCGGTTTTTAAGCATGGTGTAAAACAGCTTTTTACTGGGACTTCCACTGGGAATAGCTTTTTTAGGGAGCTTAAATGGTGAACAGGAAACACGTAGCAAGTTTTACACATCTGAGAAATTAGAGAATAGGGCAGGTATTCTTTCAGTTAGGATTTTGCAACTAATAATGTGTTCAGTCAAAAAAAGTTGCTTGTGGCTGTTGCTGTTGGAGCAAGTATTGACGAATTTCACCTCTAAAGAAGCAAACATTCTTGGATAAAAATCAGAGGAATCCCAGGGATCTGGTTCTGCACTGGTGCAGGAGCAGATGGACAGGAGATAAATGCTACCTCTCTAGGGTTTGCTGGTGAATAGCTGTTCTGGGTGGCCAGTGCTGGGATTGCACCTCACTCTCAGCCACTTGTCTGGCTGAGTTACGCCAATAGGAAGCAGGAAGATGCTTCCTTGGTTTAAGGGCATTGAAACAGTCTGTAATAAAGGCCTTGGCATAAAAATGTTACTGAAGCAGGCTAGATAAGGTTCAGTATGGTGCCTAGAAGTGTGTCTTCTGTGGCTTGTAAATCCTCTCTCAATTATGCTGTTTGATCCATTTCAGAGGCCGGAGTTTGGTGAGCACTTAGCTCACTTTGGCTAGTGGCCAGTGTCCATACATCGTGATAAACCAGTCTGCTCCTTCACCACTCAAAAACCTCATGATGGGTAGCAGCAAAATGGCATCAGGTGCCAAGCAAGAGCTGATACCACTCTAATAAGCTAAGGGAGAGATCCGTGATTCACCTCCAAGGTCTTATTGTATCTCCCTTTCTTCTCTAACACAGCCCGGGAGTCTGGCGGCTGAGTCTCAATATCAAGTACAGCAGAACAGCACAAAACTCTTCTCATTTGCTTGTTGGGCAAAAGACTTGCTTCTCTCCCAGATGCACCAAG
The DNA here is from genome assembly GCA_013397175.1 of Platysteira castanea. NCBI lineage: Eukaryota > Metazoa > Chordata > Aves > Passeriformes > Platysteira > Platysteira castanea. Next base: position 636,834 of record VYXC01002874.1, read on the forward strand.
GGCAACAGGAGTTACCCAGCTGATGGCAAATGCTGTGCATCTGCAGACATACCTGTTTGTCAGAAAAGAAACATCACCTTAGCACAAACTACTGTACTTGAAATCTAATTTCAGCCTAAATTGCTTTGTATTGGCTTGTGTTGGCAGCAGGCTCAGGGAGATATCTTGAGATAAGTAAAAACACCCAAACAGAAAAAAACCTCAGGCACAAATACCCCAACAACAACAAATCCAAAGCAAAACACCCAAAAATCCCTGAAACAAAAAACCCTGAAAAAATGAAAACCAACCAAACAAAACCCCAACAAAAGCAGGTTTCCATACTGACTACACACTAAAGAGTGCATAGAACCAAATTGAGACTGATTTCCCCATTGTAAGATCTAGACATTGATTTAAAATTTTTGCAGATTTGGTGTCTTCTACAGTACTAGTTAGGGTTCTTCTGTAAGAAAGTAGTTATTGGAATAATACTTGGGCTCAGCATAAAAAGAACTAACAGAAGGGCATAGCAGATAATGCTAGTAGAAAAATCCCCACTTGTTAGTCTGCTGTAAGAAAGATTTGTTTAATGTTTATGTTCTGAAGACTAGCTATATGTAGTAATACATTTAGATCAATGGCTTTTGTTTAATTACTTTTATATTAAAGGAAGAAAAAGTATCTTAACTGCAGCTGTTCAGGTAACTGAATATGGGAGCAGATACCCCGATATAAATGACTACGTAGTAGAGCAGCCAGTATGCTAAAAGGTATATAAATAAATGAAAAATAAATACAGAAAAAGAAATATATGGAAGTATCTCAAATAAACTGCATATGTATTTTTCATATTTCAGGGTATTTTTTCCTGTCTAGGTTGACAGTGATTCATGTTCTTGAATCTGGATTTATTTTATACTTATTCAGATATAGTGTAACTACTGTTTTACCTGAAATGATTTTTTTTTTTTAGTCTGGCTGCATTTCAAATATACATGAAACTATAAATGCCATGTGCATATCTGTTTATTGGATTTCCATCCAATTTGGAGTGGAAGATACTTTAGGTTTCTTATAAACTCAGTTTCCACTAAAAATGAAATCTGTATCATGCATGGTGTAAAAATTCAGTCTTGTTTGTACCTGTTTATCCACAAGAGGGGTTTTTTGCCCCTTTTTTTCCCTTCCAATTGACAAATCTTCACTCACATATACTTCAGTTTTCTGAAAAGATTCTAAGCCTTGTTTTAAAACCTTCTGAGAAGACAGTTTATCCTCGGTTGGACAGGTTTAGCTCATCCCATTATTCTTCTGGTGATCTGTTCTTGTCTCATAGCCTAATAGCATAGGGCTTTTCCATTTGTTCCATCTCCTTTCACAAGAGTGCCGTCTTGTAACCTCCTGGGAGATGCCACCTTTCCTCCAGTGCCAGTACCAGTGCCCACCCAAGCTGTATAAGCTCTCAGGACTCCAGGCCAGCAGGTAGGTGGGTTACCAAGCCATGAGGTTGATAAACCTGCCTGTGACAGCCTTTTCAGAGAAACTGCCAACAAATGATTCTGTCATAAATGCTGCTTTCTACACAGACCATACTGAGGTCTCACAAGGCTCATTAGACTGTCCACTGACTCCTGACATAAAATGTATTCTGAGATGCAATTAAGGCCTTCACTCAAGGACTTTGTCTATTTTAAGACCTCAGTTGTTTCTCTCCTTCATTCACAAGGGAGCGTACAACAGTCTCATCAAAGGACAGGGTGTGAAATTGTATTGCTGTGCTAATCTGCCTTATGGGACTACAGCAGCTCAAGGCCTCTGTGCTGTTTTTAACCTGTTTTTATTTCCCTCGCAGGTTATATCTTTAAGCAAATCTATTTTTGCTGTGCTGAAGTTTACCACAGCAGGTGTCAGAATGTGGTGCCAGGATCACCCCTGACTCTGTGCTAGGTGGCATTGTGTGGCCATCAGGGTTATACTTCTACTCCTTGCATTCTGCTTTTCAGTGGCACTTTGATGCCTTTCACCTGGCTTCCTTTTTTTTAAATCATCCTCTTTCACCATCATCTTTTTTCCAAGGACGCTTGACCTTTTGCTTGGCTCAGCCCCTCTGGTTTTATGTATTAATTGCCCTGTATGGAGGTATCAAACTAAATCCCACTCATTGTCTACCTCTAAAGAGGAAGGTGTGATGTTTCTGTAAATTCCCTCTACTTTCTATTTCTCCTCTGTGTCAAGTATGATTTATTGACTGGTCAAGATGCTATTTTAAGCACTCAGAATACACATAATAGATGTTTGTAGTGGAGGTTATTCTCACTGCTGCTGGGGTCATGGGCACAACAGCAAGAGAAAAAAAAGCGTGGTTATGACTCTGGGGCTTTTGTGCATTTAGTTCAGTGTATGGGTTATAGTGACCCAAAGCTGAACAAAGTCCTGGAAGTTAAACCAAGGTCTCCCAACCAGCAGAATATCGATGTGCACCAACCAAATTGTTTCCTATGTCCTGTTAAATGTCACAGTCATTAGAACAAAAATAGAGGATTAAGAGCAGTAATAATGAGGTCTGTGTGTCTGTCTGCACTCTGAATAGCTCAGTGTGTCTTATCTTCCCACCTGTACTGCTCAAGTTTGGTGCACAGAACATATACTGTGAACTGAAGAACAAAATATGGAGAAATAAGGTTGCCACAGATGTCTCATATAAAAATGTACTAATTAAAATCAGAAATGGCTGTAGATACAAGGTCAGCATTATTTCCTTGGTCTCAAAAGCAAGGAGAATTGCTCAGAGCAGGTACCCTAAACTGGAATTGAACCTTGTAGAAAATACTGTGAACTGGAAAGCTACCAGCACAATCTAGTTTGACAGGGAGGGTCTTACCTAGGGCATGAACATGTGCCCTCCAGAGGGGATGGCTGCTGGCTGGGTGAGAGAATATCCATGCTTGCTTTTATTCAGGAAGGTGCAGAAAGGGAAGGCTGCTCTGAAGAACTCTTCTTTGGTCACTATGTTTTCAATCAAATCTTTTTCCCAGTTATGCCCTTTCATGAGAGGGCAGGGCAGGGACTGTATCTGTTACTTGGGGACAGGCTCATCTGAGTCAGATGGTCTCAAACTGAAAAAAATTAGAGCATTTAATATATCCTAAAAAAACCCAAACACACAAAGCAATATTTTAATCTTTTCTGAATTCTGTCAACTGATAAAAAAGTGGCATTTTGTGTTTCATGGTCAAGGAAAGAATAATTGAATGTGGCTTTTTAAACCACTCACATTTTTCTTTTTTGTCAGCTGGTAAGAAATAATCTAAATGACATTTAGATGTTGTAACACGCAAACTGTTTATTAAATCAATGGATTTGGTTTTGATATTCTTTCAAAAATTGACATAATTTTTTAGGTATTCATGACACTTTTCTTATGGGAGAAGACTTGCTACATATTAAACTTTTTTTTTTGAGCAGTGGGTAGAATGGAATATGGGCTTGGCAAACATTTCTTCAAGCTGGCGTATGTTGAACAGAGGATGCCAAGGTGCAAGTAGCCAAATTAATTAATATTGCTTCCTGGATGCTATTGGAAACATTTTGTGTCCATCCTTTTATGCTGACTTTTGCATAACCATTCCCTCACTCCAGTCTCACGAAGACACTTGAACCTTTTCTTGCAAAGTAAAGCAGGATGCATAAAGAGAAAAGTAAAGCAAGATTGTGCCCAGAATTTTACATTCAGCATCAGCTTTTGACATCCTCTTGAGCGTATGGAGCCAATGAATCACAATATAGTCAGTCAAGCAGTCAAGACAGGACTTTGAACCTTTCCTGAGATGGAATCAGTAGCACAACTCACATTCAAGGTGTTGGAGAAATCTATTTCAATAGCTACAGTTTTTTGGTCTCCTGAAACTCAGTGCTGAATTAATGTTCAAATTATTACTGGAATTTAATTTTACTGGTTGTTTTCCATAATAGACAGTTATGAATTCATAATAGTTCAACGATTGAGTTAAATAATACGGTCCAGGATGAGATTTTGAATGATGACAAGACAACCATCAGTAAAGCAGACTCTGCTCTGAGTTTTCTCCACCATAAAACCACACTGGTTTACAGCATAGACCTTTGCAGAGGATATAAAGCAACTGCCCATTACCAGGTCTGGTACTTGAAGGCAAACAGATTTTCTGCCTTCTCTGACTTTCCCTCAATGAAAATAAAAACAAAACCAAAAAACCACCCCAAAACAAACAAACAAATAAAAAATGCAACAAAAACCTCAAAGCTTACCTAATTTATTTGAAATCCAAGTAATCCAACAACTAGATTTTCAGAAATGCTAGATCTGCAAAGTAACCTCTTTTCTTGGTCTCATTTTTATCACTTGCAGCAGATTTTAGCCATTTATTTTCCTGAAGATGATTCAGAAATTTCCGCAACTCAAGTTTAAATGCTTTTTAAAAAATGTAGTATTAATTTTACTTTTAATTACTTTAAAGGAAATGCTTGGGTACAATGATCCTGATATCAAAATAAATTCAAAAAGTAGTCCTTCTAAATGCTTTTCCAATTTATTTCTGCTCAAACTTTGGGGATGAGCCATTTTAAGATGCTGGTTTGATCCTCTCTGTGATCTGACGCTTTCCCTAGTAGTAGCAAGACTAAGATTTTTCAGTTCTTTACTAAGGATTGTCGTCACCTAACGAGTTTTGGTCACAGCTATTTGGAGATTAAAGACTTCTCATGCAGTTTCTCAGTGCTGAGTGAATCAGTTTGCTGCTAGATGTTTTTTTTCTTTTCTTTCTAGGCTTTAATTGGTATTATATCTAAAGGCGTGCAGTGACTCCTATAGTGCCACTTCCACGTTCCTCCCAAGTTTGCATGTAGTTATGCTTCAAATAGACATGATGTGCCTGTAAATTCACACTGCTTTATTTCATCCTCTTCTGTGCTGCAGTGAAAATTGGGCTCCTTCATTTGAGATAAAATGAAAAGTAAATATCTTCTTCTATGCGTTTTTCAAATTTGAGTTGCCAAAACCTCTATGCAGCCCTTTATTAGATTTGGGTCTGTGAATTTAAGAGAGGTGTTAAGCTTGGGTTTAACTGGATTCACTTAGGTGATGTGTTTAGTCAAATGTTGTGTCCTAATGTCATTTTAGATGAGCAGCTTGCTTGTGTGACAGGCTGTGGAGGAAGTACACGGCAGTGACAGCTGAGAAATGCTTCTGCCTTGGGGCACATTGCAGTCTTACAGCTTCTGTGATTTAATGGCCAAGCCACAACTCCTACTGTGAAGTCCACCTTGACTTCTCAAGAAATTAAATACTAGATTCTACTGTAGATCGTTATGCTGGCCTCTGAAATTTATACTTGCGGGAGATTGCCTTATCTGAGTTTGTTGAGTTTTGGGGGTTTTGTGGCTTTGGAGTTTTGCTTCTTTGCTTCCACCTCACAATCTTTCTCTGCTTTCTGTAGGCAATCAGGAATGAGGAGAAAGCCTGTTACAGTAGCTCATGTTTTACAACTTGCCTTCCCCTGCATCTCTAATATTTTTCAAAGATCTGACTCTTATAGTTTCTGGTAAGTGAATACTGATCTCATAATAAATTTAGGAAGTGTTGAATCTTAGAAATTAGGTTTATGGGACTAATTCAGGCTTCCCTCTCACATAGATTCTGGTCAGTCATAATTTCTTATCTCTCTAAGCTTTTTCCCCAACTGATTCTGTGATTTAAAATAATAATCTTGTGGTAAGAGGCCCACAAGTGCCTAATTAGCCTGTATGCCAGAAGAGCATTCCACTGATGATTAAATATGTCATCTTAAAGCAGTAGGTGTGACTTAAACACATTAAACTGCTGGGAAGTCATTTGAGCTGCCTACTGCACATGAAAGGAGTGCAAAGAAATCTTTCCTTCACACCATTCGAATTCTTTATGATTGTTATTTCTGAGTGTTCTTCTGTCAAACATATATTCCTGCTTGCTACTTCAGCAATTCTTGAGGTCAGCAACATGTTAATTTGTTCTAGTTACCAGTTTAAGGTTTGCTGATGACCTGTTTCTGCAAATTCATTCTCCTTATATAGCAGAGGACACAAATATCTGAATATGATGAATTTTCTAGAAGCATAGAGATGTGATCACATACAACTTTCTGGCCTTCTCTGTAGAAAAAAAATGAAGTAAATACCTAATGTATAATAAAGTTGTCTTGGTCCATTATAGGCACTAAGTGAAATAATGTGATTTACTTAAACAAGGGAAATATCAACATAAATCACATAACAGAAGCATATGTCATCATTTTTAAAACAGAAGTTTCCACTAAACACCTCTGTTATAGTTGCTGCACTGATGTAGCACTGTGGGAATGACTTTCAGCTCTGTTTCTTTTGTTTTGGTCCTGCATCTCAGAGTGCAAATAGGATTTTTTCTCAATGAGACACCAACACACTGAAACTCATAGAATTGCAAAAAATTTGCTCTTAGGAGAGACGCCCAGAGAGCTGCAATCCAGCCTCCTGCTCGGCACAGGTCTAGTTTCAGGTTGCTCAGGGCCTTTTTCTAATGAAGTTTTGACTACATCCAGGGAATTTTGGGTAGGTTATTCAGCACTGTTGGGTTTTAAGGAGAGTATTTCTCTGAAAAACTAAACCTGCAGTGGGAGAGCTCCATAATCATTCCCTGTACCAAGCCTGCTCAAGAATAAACCATAAGGAAAAGAATTTTTCCTCAAAAATTAAGCTGGTCTTACTACAGTGTTGTTATACTTGTGTGCATCCAGGGCTGAGCAATGGAGAAGTTGTTACGCCTGGATTCCTCTTTGGTGGTCAGAGAAGGAGAGTGAATGTTTGCTAAGGTGCCGTGAGAAGCACAGTCACCACTGTGCCCTGTGCCCACGGCAGGGCTGACCAGAGCCTGAGGCTCAGTGCTCCGTGGGGCCACGTCCACGCCTGAAACCCTGCAGGGAAGTCGCCCTCCTGGCTGCCACGTCTGTGCCCAAATGTTTCACAGCAAACTTAACTGCTGGTATAGCAAGTGGTTGGTTTAAACTGACATAATTTGTTCCTTTCTTTTTTCTCGTACTTTGCTGGTGCACGATTCTAGTTTTTTAAAAGTTTATCTCAATATGCCTCTGATTTTTACCTCTTGAACCTGCATTGCTTTCTATTTGTGACATGAAAATTAGTTGCCATGGAAATGATTGCAGCAGGAACAGAGGATCTCTTAAACAGGGGACTTAAAAAAGATTGCATATATAAGCAGATGGGCTTAGCAGTTAGTAAGGAAGAAATATCACCTAAAATCTAAGGTGCAAGGGGCACAGGGGCTTGTTTTAAAAAACTCTTGTCTGCATATCCTTATATATCACAGCATCATCTTAAACCTTTGCTGATTTCCTAGAGCACTGTTTGCCTGTGGGCTTCACCTGACATCCTGATTTACATGAAAGCATATCCTTATATCTGTGGCAACCGAGCACCAACTTTAGCGAGACACACGGTAGAATGAGTTGCAGCAGGTGAGCAAAAGCTCCTCTCTAGGGGGGTCATGTGTAAGAAAAAAGGTTCAGAGGGTTCCTTTGCTGGTCCAAAAAATGATGCAGCCCACATTCTGCACAGAATTCCCCAAATTCTGTGCAACAAGAGCATCTGTCTGATGAGCACAGTGACAACAGCCTGGAGGGCTGGTCCTGCTTAGCTATAGTTGCTATGTTTTCTTGTCTTGATAAGGATCTGACCTGAGATATTTCTAGGCTAATCCTTTTGATTGGGATAACAATGAAAGAAAATTCATGGTGGGACTGTCAGTCTTTCACTGGGATGGCTTTCATTCCCAGCACTGACACAGAGATTCTCCTAGATTCATTGGAAAAATCAAATGCAAGTTTCATTATGGAGGATTACAGTCTTTCCATCCACATATCTATATAATTAGTGATGGGAAGCTGACAGTCTCTTCGCACATGAGGTTAGGCAGAATGCTCAGTAGATTCAGCTGTGGTGTGATTGGTGATAAGGACAATTTCAGGGAAAAGTCAACTAAATTTCATGTAATGTGGGGGACAGTCTTTAGGTCTGTAATATTTTCACCTGGGTATAGTGCTAGTCTGGACATTTTAAAAGGGTATTTACAGATGCCCCTTTTGTTTGTCACTGTAGGGAAAAAAAGACAATGAGATGTGCGTGTTTGCACAGAGAGAATGTTGAAAGGCACAACCAGCTCTTGCTAGCACCCAGAACACTGGTCCTCTGCAAGGTGACTGAAGGGATCACATGCAGCCTGGTGTGAGTTCTTATCAGAAACAAACTCTCTTTCACCATATCTTTTGAATAGGGGTCTGACCCTTTCTTGTGAAATTATCACCTACAGTCATCACAGCAAAACTTTACAGAATGTCCCAGGTAAAAGAGTTTGGCTCCACCCATAACCTGGGAGGATGGGCTTTAGGGAATATACTGCACTATCCTGGCAGAGCTGCTGGCCTGTCGTGATGGAGCATTGGCCTTTGCTGGCAAAGTATGAATCTAAGCAAATACCTCAGAAAGCTTCACTTGTAGTCACTGGAATAAAAGAGTATTAAAGAAAAAAGCTCAACATTTAGTTCAGGCCATTCTTTTGTTTGGTTTCTATGAATGTTTTAGCATATAAAGAATATTTGTACAGAGCATTAGATTTATGCACATGAAGAATATTTTCCAAAATCGCAGTATGAATTTATACAGATGAGTCTTTAATCAGAAGACAGAAATTTTAATGATTATGCTTATAAATATATAAAAATATACAACACACAATCTAAATTAAATGGCAATGCTTGATTTTTGCTTTCTATACTCAAGATGAAGGGCTCATCAGTAAGCCCATCATGGAAGATTATTTGTAGGAATGGGTCTTCAAATAATTAAATTGTGACATATTAGAATATTTTAAACTGCTTACGGCCAAGTACAAATAGAAAAATAATTTGATGCAAATTACTTGTTCTAGCTGGGGACTTCCACAGTAATGGTCAATGTCATCAGAGTTAAGGGACATCTTATTCTTGGCAGCCATTTCTCTAAATTTACAGTGAACTTGGGCCCATCTGCCACATCTCCATCTCTATTTCCTAGGAGCATTCCTAGTCCTATGCAGTGAAATTTTTTGAAATACTTCTTTAAAATATTTTTGACTAATGTTTTAGTTGCTTTCTTTCTTGATAAGCGTCTGTGTAATATATTGAAATAATTTCTTTCATTGCATAGGTAAATATTCTCTACTGGTTATATTCTAAGCGTTATCATTTTTTCATTCTTGTCCAAACATGTACTATCATGAATCTATGATGCTTAAATATCTTGTATTCAAAGCCTTATGTTTTCTACTCTTTTTTTTATTTAACTACATACATGCGGTTTTCAAAAGAAGTATAAAAGTGTGAAGTTCATCTTGTTATTCCTTAACCTACAGCTTATATTTTTGTATGCTGTTAAAAGCAGTCCTTAAACAGAAAGATTCCACAGAATTCTGTACTTAATTATGCAAATAGAGTATCACAGGGATCACAATATTCAGTAGTGACTTCATTGTTTTTATCTTATTTATGTACCTTCTAATTCTCTGTGAACTGTGAAAAAAGGGGCTTCCTTCCTGTGTCTGCATCTGGCAGTCAGTGATACATTTGTAGGCATCTGAATCCCTGAGCCGTGGGGTTATATTTTAGCATGGAAAAACTGAAGATTTTGGATTCAATAATCTTAGCGGTCTGGTCCACCCTAAGGAATCAACATCTTGCTGGAACACGTGGAGCGTGAATGAGGTTTGTGTTGCTGCTCCATGATTACATTCCTTCCTGGACTGGTGACTTGCACGATGCTCCTGAATGATGCCCCACAGTTTTTGCTGGCATCACCTGATGCAAACATACAGATTTCAGTATTTTTTGTCTGTAGGACAATACTGAGATGAAAGTACAGCACTGTGCAGGACAGAGTATTAAATGCTTCTCAGCTCTCAGCTGTGACTAAGGTTTCTAGTTCAGTGGAGGGGAATTCAGTACTTTTCCACTTTGGAATAGAAAAGAAAGATTTCTAGGCCTTAATTAAATGGGATGCTTAGGCCTAAAAAGGTAGAATAAAATCTCAACAACCCCAAACAGAATACCACAGTGGTAGTTGGAGGCTATTTATTAAAAAAAAACAACAACCAAAGTCATAGACAATGTGATTATTACAAGCCACAGTGGATATTCTTACTTGTCTGTTCTCTTGCATGATAGTAACACAATACCCTAAACAAGAGAGCATGTTATGAGACAACATTTTATAGGGGAAAGCTTTTTGCAAACTAAAATGGACATTTCTGATTGAGATGAGAATGTTTTGTGTTACTTTACCTCATGAAGCATGTAGTCTTCATGCTTCCCTTTTGACAGCAAGGGTGTTCCCATCCCTCTTGATTAGAGAGCACCTAACAGCACGAGCTCTCTGTGTCCTGCCTTGCTTAAATGGTCAGCTGGCACCTCCACAGCAAAGCTCAGCTGGAAGAGGTTTTGTAAGTTGGCCTTTTTTAATTGATGTCTGAACTCCCTGGTAAATGAGATCTCTGAGCACTGTGAATTTTCAGCTTTTGGTTTTATCCTTAAGTACATTTGATTTGAATTTGCTTAGACTACAAACTATTATATCTACCATTTAGATATCCTCTTATTTCCAGGATTTCTCCAGGCTGAAATAGGCATATTTTTCTTCTGGGTGTTGGCTACAGCTAACTGTGCCCTGCAGTACTTCCAGCCCTAACAGGTTGCATAAATCTAGCCTTGGAAGGTCCACTCACAGCAGCTGGCTCTGAGTACTGTAGATTTATTTGAAGATTCAGGTACCAGTGAAGGAGAAACTTTTTCTTCTAAAGCATTTTCAAGGGTTATAAAACTTCTGCCTATGTATAAGAAGAACGGAAACATTTTCTGTGGTTTTCTCTAAGGGCAGGCAACTAAGATGCAATAATAATCAGTTAGAAATTTATTCAGACCTCTTGCTGGGAGGTGATTCCTATCCTCTTACTAAAGGTCTGTGATTGATGTGCACAGTGCTGGTTTTCAGCATTACCAGTCGTATTTTGGTATGCCATGATGAAATGAATTGCTGTTTTGCACCATTTTGCAAGACAGGGGTTTGCCCAGCCTGACTCCAAAGTGAAACTAGAGAGAAGGTCAGAAGTTATCCTAGAAAAAGAGCTGCATCCAGGTGAAGAGGAGGACAAGCTGCCATTTAAATGACCCTTGTGTGATACACCACCCAGCATTTATTGCTAGCATAGCCAGACACTTCCCATCAACAGCCTGCCTCTATATTCCCGTGTTAGCCTCCTGCCTTCAGGGAGCTTTATTCTTTTCCATCTTCCAGCAAAGCTTTTGCTTTGGTGTTCAGCATCCTTCATACAAACTTTCCCAGCTTTTCCACCACTTGGTTTGACTGCCACTATTTGTCTTTGCCCTAGCACACACAAGAAGCACTTGCTATCACACCACCTGAAAAGCAGTTTAAGTTGTTCACTGCTGTTTTCTGCTGTGTCGTTGTTTCTGAGCCAAACACAAGCCTGATTATATGGTAACTTGAACCTGATCTCAAACAGTAATGATGTTTGCTGGGCTGATGGATTGGACTTGGGCATTAAACATGTATTAGGATCACGGCTTGAATGAGAAGCAACAACGTTACCAAACTAAAAAAATCTCAGTCCCTTGTAAACATAATACAAACCTTACAGACACAGTGAAAATCAAAGTTAGCACGTGACATTTTTCAATGGCATATTTATTGTAGTGAGTTTGCATCAAACTTCAGTCTATGTCTCAAAATAGCAAAGGAAATTATTTTGTATTAAATTTCTTTATGTGACTGCATTTGATGCTATTGAGGAAGTATTTTATAAAATGCTTTCCCATACAAGTTTTAAAAATTTAAAGAGGACACATCTAAAGATCAAGAGCTGAATGTAAATCAGTAAGCTTCCAGTACTCAGGTATAACATTATTCACAGAAAGGGTGATGAGAGATGGGAATGGGCTGCCCAGGGAGGTGGTGGAGTCACCACACCTGAGGTGTTTAAGGAAAGACTGGGTGTGGAACTCAGTGCCATGGTCTGCACCCCATGGTACTATTAGGTCATAGCTTGGACTCGATGATCTCAGAGGTCATTTCCAACATAACTGATTCTGGTAATCTCAACCACTAGAAGTGTAAGACTCACTAAACCAGTAAACCCTGTCACCATTATCACATAGCAAATATGTAAAGCAAAACTGCACTTAAAGGTGTTTCCCAGCCTACAAGTGTGTAATACAACTCTGATACTGCATGTTTCAAAGACAAGTGAAAATGTAGGCTAAAATTCCAAGAATTTAAATTCAGAATCTGGAAATGAGTAGGAGCTTACTATTAATGATCTTGGAAGCCTTAACAGCAGCGTGCTAATTTAAAATGGTTTTGACAATTAAAAGAATATAGATAGTTGCTTTGTCTAGCATCTAATATTTTAGTTTGGTTTGTAAGTTGTTAATATTTCATATGCCTTCATGACTTTCAGTGAGATTTAGAAACTGGGCTACTAAATCACAAAAGTGTTGTGAAAATGTGATTTTTAAAAAACCCTAAGCAGTGCTGTGCTTAGACTTGTTAAAACCTTCTGTGTCTTGAGTGTTTCAGTCCTACAAACTGAATGACATTGTCTCCTTGCTTTGTGAAATCTAGGGATGCCTTTCCTGCTTTTAAACACACTGGGATCAGGATGTGAGTCTGTGACATTCCTGGGGCTGGACCAGTACTTGCTGCCTTATTATAAGAAAATGGGATAATTTAAATAATGAATAACAAATAATAGCAGTTTTAAGGCTAACAGAATATTCTATCCATAGGATTTTACAATGTATGAAAATATAGGAAGTGAAATTGCAAATTTGCTGCCATGTAACCCATCTGCAGAGGAGGGTAGAGGGAAGGGAGGGCAGGCGGTTCAGTGATCTCAGCAGGAGCTGAGAGTGAGTGTGGATGCTCAGGGACAGGGTTTTTTGTTTTGTTTTTGTCATGATGCAGAAGGTGCTACCAGAGTTGTGTGAGATAATGACTTCTACTCAATTCCTGGTGGAAACTCTGTTATGAATACAGCAACTTACACAGAAAGTGGTGAGTAGCTCTGCCACACTGCTCCCCATACCCAGTAGAAATATTCTTTGGCTTTTGTGTAACAAGATACAGGCAAGCCAGGAAGCTGGCATTTGTGTTGGTTTTTATTTGTTTGGATTTTGTTTGTTTGTACTAGGGTGGGATTTTTTGGTTTGGTGGTTTTTGTTGTTGTTGTGTTTTTGGTTTTGGTTGGTGTTTTTTTTTGTTTTGTTTTGTTTTGTTGGGTTTTTTTTGGTTTTTTTTGTTTTGTTTTGTTTTTTGGTTTGTTTCTTTTGTTTTGTTTTGTTTTTTTTTTTGAGGCGAGAAAAAGCATTCTGGTTGCTTTTCTCAGTTTTCATGTTGTGTATCCCTGCCATCTCAGCTGTGATAGTGACTGTGACCCTCAAACCACTCACAGAAGAAATGCTTTTGTAGGCCAGTCTCCCTCTCACCCTGCCACAACCTGTCTGCAGGGGTGAGAAAGCAATTCATTCTCTGTTCCTGCTCTGGCTGGTCAGAGCTCTTGACAAGACATCGGTGCCTGCTGCGATTGCTGTTCTTAGCCTTTTCTTGTAATTTGAATATCTTACTTGGAAAAGAGCCCTGAGCTTATTGAAATAACTCCACAGAGACTCTGAGAGAGCCTTGAGCTTTTAAGACCAATCAGTATACTGCACTGGTTTTGAAATACAGCCTTTTATTCAGGTACCTCTAGTCAATTCAAGCTGTGGTGTCCTTGCATCTCTGCCACTGTTCAGCTGTATTTTGGGTTTGTTTCAATGCTTTCACAGAGCAGACAGATCCTTAGCTCTCTCTGTGACAGTAAACAATAAATGCCCATGTTCCGTAGCACGATATGAAAATAATGGTGTATCTACTGTGTCCTTTGAATTCTTACAAAAACAAACAAACAAAAAATAGTAAAAAGCTTGCTCTTTGCTGAGCAAGCTGTTGAAGAGCTGAAGAGGACAGCAATGCATTCTGTGCTATGTGGAGGACGAGTTATCACATCTCTGCCCTGATACCTGTAGTCTGTATATTCATTAATAGCCTTTCATCTTCTTCCACCTTACCCTTACCAGAATGTGATAATGAAACCTTGCAGTTTGAAGGTGCACCAGATTTCAGTGGCTCCAATGGGGTTTCTTCCTTTCTGCATCACTGGATCACAAGGGAAGGAGAAATCTTTTGACCAAACTCCTGCTCCACTAGTCTAGGATGGCAACTGTCCAAGAGTTGTCATCAGCAGTCTCTCATCCTCGTTAGGTATTTCCTTGCTCTATGAAGGATTATTCTACAATCAGAGTTGCTACAGAGTTCAAAATGAATACAGCTAATTACAGCTTGAACTCTTGAGCCATTCTAGAGAAGTCTGGGAAGGGAATAGAGTTGGGAAAAATTGATGCAAATAGGTATGAGTGTTTAAAAGGATGACAGTGATTTCATGGGCTACTTACTCTCTCAGATACATCTCCTGACACAAGGTAAGGGGGAACTACTCAAAATATTTTAAGCTGAATGAACTATGAGATAGAGCCTCTAATTCTTTATGCGGTACAAACATAATGTGTGCTTTGGGATATCCAGTAAATTACACTCTTCCTTTATTCTTAAAATGTGTTGGTGTAGGCCCTATGGAGGATATTCCAACAGCCTCAGCAGCTGCTATTTCTCATCTGAGTTCCACAGTGCTGCTTGGCTGGACTGCAATGTGAGGAGATGAATTATGGAAACAGAATATTTTTTATTTTCTTCTCCTATTAATAAGACCACACAAAAATCTCCCTCAGGATTTTTTTTTTCCAAACAATCTCTTTCCTGAACATAATGTTATGAAGGTGACTTATTTTAAATTCTCCATCATTTAGGGAATGGTGGTGTCTGTACCGCCTGTTGGCAATGTCCATTAAGCAGCAGCAGAAATGCATTTTTTTCCTTGGTTAGACACTCCAATGAGTTCAATTCTGTAGGAAGAAATGTCTTTTACTCTAAATATTTTTTTGTTCCCAGTCTAAATGCATTATGCAAATAATTCGCTTCATAAAAAGATAACAAATGTTTGTGGTTTGGTTTGGATTTTTTTTCAAACAGCTCTGAACATGATAGTTCAGGAAGCCAGTGTAATTTTAAGAGCTTAAGAAGAAGCAGCTACAGTATAATAGGATCTGGGTTTTATGCAAATAAAACCATTATGCCCATTACTGGAGCATAACAAAGTAGAGAGACCTCTGCACTTACGGGCAATATGACAAGTGCTTTATTTATGATAACTCTTAGAATTTTCTCCTGGCATTTTCTTGCAGTTCCATGTGGTGTCCAAAAGGCAGAGTTTTATGTTGCTGAAAAAACTCTCAATATACTAACAAATTACTTCATGCAAAGCAAATGTTCTCAGATTTTGTTTTGTTGCCTTTTAGCCCTCCAGCATTTCAATATAGTCTTGACACAATGAAGAACTGTACTTCAATATATATGGGTAATCCAGCATAAATATGGAAGGTGGAAAAGGTCTTCACCTGTATGATTAACCAGCTCCTAAGCTTTACAAGTTCAGTGTGTCCAAAGTCAACAAAAACCACGTTGCCACAGGTCAAACTGCAGAGTGCCCCATTTATTCTCCTACTGCACCAGGCAGTGGAGTACATGAATTTTCTAAAGGTCTACTTAGGTGCCCCAATGATCTGAACATCTTGATCTTCATGTCTCTGTCATTTTATCACTCAGGTTTTTGCTTTCGAGAGATGGCGTCCTAAGGCATAGAAAAACTGAGTGATTCCCTAAGCCTCCAGAAGGACAGGTATGACCCTTGGCTCTGGAAAGCCAAGGGAATATTTTGATCCTCCTTCATTTCTAGAAAGTCTGGCTTGTAAGTTTGTGTGTTCAGTGCCACCATGATTTTGATTATTCAGTTCCTTCCAATTATACTGAGGGAAACACCAAACAGCTTTGGGCTAAGGTGTGCCTGATGTTTATTCTTAAACGTATGGTGTCCAATGAGATGGTGCTTTCGACCAGGACCTTAATACCAACTAAATCTCTAAACAGTACTCCTACTTGCCTCTAAACATGAGAAGTTCTAGGTTCACTTCCATGGGCAAATTGTTACAACTACTTGGAGTAGTTAATATTAATATTTGCTCTTTAAATTTGATTGTGTATGATTTGATCTCTCTCCCACAGAGAGACTTTACTCTTTTGTCTCGATAGATGTTGACTTTCAGTGCATTGGCCTTGCAGTGACCAGCAAGGAGACTCTTCTGTGCCACTGCAGCTCTTAAAGCTTTGCCATAGAAATGATTATTAATTTGTTTTTTTTAAAGAAAAATGCCCATCCACCTCAGTTACTGGATGCTTATGGGACACAGTGAGGAACCAGTAGCTAAAGATGTGTTGTTTCTGTGATGGCACTTTTTTTGCTGTATCAAAGGTTATAAAGAATAAACCCCCTGGATTTTAAGGAAAGCATACCCTAAAACCTTCACACTTCTGCTGACAATATTATTCTCTCTGTTAGAAAATAAAAAGTAGGCAAACTTAACTTTCTCTTTTGTTTCCACTCTTTCCAGGTAAGTCCCACTCACCACAGCCAGTAGCTGCAGAAGAGATAATTGTGATGTGGTATAGCAAAACAGGAACAGATAATATACAATATTGCTATTTGTAGCCAGGTTATTGTGGTGTAGCCTAGGAAAAAGGAAAAGTCCAGCTCTGCTTCAGTCAGCCACAGAGGAAATATCAGTTTACATACTTCTGAACTAATAACAGTAATTTCTATTGTAAATCTAATTAATCTTGGCTTTGTTCAATCAGTACAAGTCAAAGCTTATTCTCTGCTCCTCTGGTCAGTGCTGGGGTTGCTGTGCTGGTCATTTATGCCTGTGTGGGGCTATTGGCAAGGGAAGGCAACCATGCTTTGCAGAAATTGAAGGACTATTGGGCCGGTGATGCTTTAGCACTGAGCACCTGCTGGATGCAATTTCCCCATCTGGAATACCCTCAATTAACATCACCCAGCAGTTCAGACTGCAGCGCCTTTTGCTTCAGGTTTTATGTGCAATGCATAAAAATGTGACGACAGCTCCTCAAAGACATTGTGCATCTGCTGGCTGACCTGTCTCCTCCTTATTCACCAGTGGGAGGGATTTGACAGCAATACCTTCATAAACTGCTTTAAAAATAAAAATCTCCCATGATTTTGTTTATTCATGCTGACCTAAGTGCAGGGCAACTGTAGAAATTTATGACCAAAGCACTTCAAGGGACATGGTCAGCAAACTACCATCTTTTATGTGTGTGCTAAGACACCCACTAACCAATGGGCCTCATCAAGTTGCCTTCATGCAAATATGTGAATGCCACTAAATGGCCCTTGTGAGCTCAATATAGTTTCCCTCAGTGAAAAATGCTGGAGTAGAAGTACTTAAGAGATACCCTTACTACTGTGGTAAGCAGAAATCCACGTATTGTGTGTAATTAAAGATAGCAAGGTTAGTGGAATGTGCAGATTATGCTGGCAAGTGTTAGGATATATAAGGTGCATTCTGCTATTCCATATGACCTGGTAGGGCAAGACAAACATATTTAGCTTCATAGAGCAGCTTATGAAAAAGCAAAAAAACTATTTATAATCAAATGTATACAAATTTATTTCTGGAACTATCAGCTTTTGATACAAACTCAAAACCAGTCAAGGCATTTGTACTTAGAAATCAATCCAGAACACCCAAAGTCTGCTTAATATTTGTACAAAGTTGTTTCTCACATGTTTCAGTAACTCAGTTTAATACTTCATTGACTTGCATCTCAAAAGATTTGTGTCCAAATCTTGGCATTGAAAGAACTTTCCTGCACAATGAACCATGAGACAGGAAACTTGTCTTTAAAGTCACCTATTCATGTAGGAGGTGGCATGTGATTGCCACCCAGATGCTGGTTGACTTCCATTAATTAAATTAAATTAGAAAACTGTGCCATCCATAGCAACGTCAGCCAAAAGCTACACACGCTGTAGAGGGAAGGACCCCTCTTGTTCTCTTACTGAGTCACTCCTGAAGGGAAGTCAAGTCCTGCTGCCACCCAGCTGCAGTCTGGGCTGTATCTAAAAGAGCATTTTACTATTGCTGCATTTCCAGTCTCAGCACTAGACTTCAAAGGAAAGATCTTGGCACTTTTATGGGGATAAATCCAAAGAATGGTAAAAAGAGTCTTGAAGAATCAACTGATGAAGTCAGCATCTGGTCCACTCTGATTCCATAGGCTTGTTTTTACAGACTCATGAGTGGTACTTGTTCTGTAAATGACGAGCACTAGTAGCTGTCTTTGAAGTCGTGTTGCTCTAAAACATCATCCAACCTTCACGAAGAACATCCCTTCTGGGGAGAGGTACAGTAGAATTGCCATGGTGTATCGACAGGAATTATCTCCTTAGAAACACTGTAACCAAGGACTCCATAATGTATGAGGGAAATGGTTTTGGCTGTTAAGAGATGAATTAAAGTGAGGACAGCAAAAGGATGGCAGACAGATGCCTGATAGTAAGCAGAGTTTAAGAAGAGAAGGGAATTACAGAACTGGTAGACTCATTTACATGGTGTAAGGCACTGTAGGCTTTAAGACTCTGTGGATTTAGTTATTTAAATTAACATATGCAGACCCAGAATAGACTAATTAGCTCAAAGAGGTGTCCCGTGAAGTCATATAGCCTGCCACTTTCAAATCCAGGTATTCCTGCTGGGTCTCTGTGGCAATTCAGTGTGTCTGATCCCGTGGTGAGGTGGGAATAACCTGCCAACAGAAATGCCTGTTCCCAGGGCCACTGGGGATGAAGAGCCTGGCTCCTTGCAGAATCCACTTCTGACTTTTATTAACACAACTGTGCAGTTGTATGTTGGAGCACTGCAGAGAAGGGAAGAGGTTAATGATTCAAAAGTTATAAATTTGGGAGGGAAAAGTAATTAAATACTGCAAACTGGATAATTTCATAACCCAGAATTTCAGAAGCTGAACAGTAAAAGAAAAGTTTGTTTCTCTTTATTTTTTCAGTTTGTCTCTTATGCACCAACATACAGTTGCAAATATGCACAGACAACCTCTGTTTCTACTTGTTTTGAAAACACAGTACTTGAGCCATAACATTTTTTCCCTAGGAAAAATCTAATTTAACCCAGACCATTACATCTCTTCACAAAGAAAAATACCTTTTTAAAAATATATATTAAAGGGAGTAATCACAAAACTAAGTCTGTATTAATGGAACTTTTCAAAACTATAACAAAATAATAAATTAAATTTAAAGTGGCCTCTTGACATTATTTTTTGCTGAGAGATTATACTTAATTCAGACCTGGGACACCGTACCTTGGTATCTTACTTGCTGGATGTACTAGTGCTCTTCTCCAAGACCAAAGGATCTGCTTTGACAAAATATTAATTCTTTCTGTAACTTTCATTATATATATAGATAGTTGTGAGTGATTGACAGTCCTACTCTGCTTTCTGACACAAAATCTGGTACAAATTCTGGGTACTTGCAGCTCCCAAGTAGTTCCTCTCATGAGATGATGGGTTTAGTTGCATTGCAGACTTTGTGTGTACAGGTTGGCCACTCCTGTTAGACACTTCCTCATCTTAAATTTCCAGTTTAATGTAAATAAACATGATTCAACTGTATTGCTTAAATAGGATAGGGTGAAACATGTTGTTGTACTGCATAGTTTCTTACAACAGTTTAATTGAGAATCCCCAGTGTTTTGAAACAGGCATTAAAAATTTGGCAGGAGGCTAATTTACTATCATGGCTGGCCTGATGCCAAGGATGAAAAACATCATCTTCCACATATTCAGCAGAGGCTTGTCAGAATTTGCCAAAGTCCCAGAGGGTGTGTCCTTCCGTGGGGGCTGCTGGGGTTCTTTGAATGTCCCTGTGAGTGCTGGTCCTGCCAGCCAGGGCTGTTTCTGGGCAGGGCACTGGAGCAGAGGGGCAGCTGAGTGGCAGTGATGGTAATTGTGCCTTCTGCAACTGGATGGCAGGCAGGATGTGTGGGATGGCACAGCCCATCTGGACACAGGAAGAGCACAAAACCTGTGCACTTAGTCTGGGAATGGGCAGCAGATGGGGGAAGCCAGGAGAGCTACAAGTTTAAAAGAAAATAACACTTCCTCTCTGTCTTCATCTTTAATTTTGTTTCACATGAGGAAAACACTCATCACAGATTACCCTCATATGCTCCTGATGTAAAAACATCCTCTAGGAGCTGACCAGTGTGTATTTGACATGGTCTCATCTGATCAAATTGGTCTTTTTCCACTTAAATAACCAAAAAACCCTAAGCAAATTAAACACTTTTGGTTTTATTGGAGGCCATTTTTACTTTTATGATTGTCTAGTAAGCTTTCCATGGCAGTGTAGTAGTTTCATTGCAACTGCATCATTTTGCTCTGAGCTGGCATTTTACACATAAAATTATACTTCTACAAACTGACAATGGAAGGAGGTTTTTGTTTATATTTTGATGTATGTGAAAGGGAAGGTGAAAAAGTTACAGTGAAATAGCCAGTAATTTTATGTTGTTTGCCTACAGTAGTACAACAACTATACAAACCTAGTGACATGGAAATAAGTTTTTTTGAACAATTACTTTGTACTCTCCCTTCTTTGAAAGAATGAATGTTATGCCTGGAATTGGCCGTTTCTTGAAATGGCAGTGCGTGTTTATAATAAACAGATGTTAACCCTGAAGAATGATTTTCTGGGAGGAATTGTCAGACTAACTGGCTTTCTGTAGTCATAATTGTGAGGGTATCTTGTGAGTAATGCCCACATCAGCCTGCATTGCTTCTGTTACTCTTCTCAGTTTCTCCTAGAGTAAAGAGATATGCATATATGTTTCTAAGTTTGCAGATGATTTGAAAAATTTATGTTACCTTCCAGCCAAGACAATTCCTCTGTTCTGGGGGCTTTTTCTGCAGCATCCATTTCATGCTAGACCCCAAGACTTGAATTGCACTGTGCCTGCCATCCTGTAGATATATTCTATCTATTAAATCAGCATTAGCACTTTCACCCTCAGAGCCCCTAGAGCAAATGTGTCTGGAGGAGATTTTGAAGGGCCAGGTGAGCTGTACTAACTGGGTCTGCTCCTCACCTTTTATTATATTTTGTTGCTTTTCTACCTTCCCTGCCTTACTTGCCCAGGTGTCATTGCCATAGCTGATAATCTGTTCAATAGCATACAGAATTCACAGAATTCACAGAATGTCTGGGTTGGAAGAGACCTTCAAGATCATCGAGTCTAACCCATGCCCTAGCACCTCAACTAGATCATGGCATCGAGTGCCATATCCAGTCTTTTTTTGAACACATACAGGGACGGTGATTCCACCACCTCCCCAGGCAGTCCATACAAAACATTTCCCTCAGTCTTGACCGCTTGATGACAGCTATACAAAGGGACAAAACAGCACTGGAATATAAATGAGATTCTGTTACAACTGAGATAATTAAACATAAACATACGGGTTTTGTAGACTGCTCAGGTTTCGTGGAGGCATGAAGGCTGGACAGGTTGGATCTGTGGGCTGTGACCATGTCATTTGCCTTAAGAGGACAATCCTTGGTCTAATGCTGTCAGCATTCCCCCCTGTGTGACCCTCCACAGTTCCTCTGATTTCTCTGCAGGCACGTGTGCAGGGTAGCACCAGGAACAGGTACCTGTGTGAGACTCCACAATACAATCCATATGCTGTGGCTCGAGGTGGAAGAGATAAGAGAAATGCATTTTCCATCAGATAGTCATCCTAGACTTTTAGCATCTTTTCTGCCCTTGATAGAGATGAGTGGAGCCCAGTAAGCAGGGAATGGGATTCCTCAGAATAGCAAACATTGAGGGTTTTTGTGTGTCTTTGCTCTGTTATAATGCAATGTAACTCATTTTGCATTTCACAAAACACAGCTTGGGATTTTGAAGGTGATTTTATTTCCAACACATGCATGAGCTCTGCTCGCTTCCTTTGCTGGCTAAGAAGGGGTCCTACTATGAAAATAAAGCAGAGCCTAGAGCTTCAAACAATGCATGAACTGACACAGCCTCACATTCTGCTGTGGTTTTGTGATGCAGGACCCAGCTTCTAGAGAGCCATCAAAACACATTAAAGTCAGAAAAATTAGAAAAACAGACAACTGATTTTTTTGTCTTCCTCAGTTAGTTTTTACTGATCTCCACCAACTTGAATGCTGTGTAATGATGCAATTTGAGAAGAAAATAATTAATCACATAAATTATTCCTGCCACCAAAAATAGCAGTATTTTCAAAATAAAACATGCACAGAACCATTTTGTCAAAAATATCGGTTTCATTGATTTTGTATCTTTACAATCTTAATTTAAGTTTGGGGGGTTTGTGTCTTAAAAGCATGGCAGACTAAGGGCTTTTGGCCAAAGAAACATGCTTGATTGACACTAATACATGTGATCCCATCTGATTACAGATGTGAAATATGCTTTCAAGCCTACCCCTACAAAATATTAAAGGGATGTTTTCATGGTGTGTTTCTCTGTCCCAGTAAACAAAATGCCTTTTAAAGTGTCTTCAGGAGCACTTTTAGAATTTTCTGTGTCCACAACCATAATAATTTAAATAATGTTAAGAATGTTCTCCATGAGGTCTGTGCATTAGCACTGAGCTCCTACAAAGCAGCAGCCAAAACTGTATACTCTCTGCTGACAAAATAATGTTTAAGGGCAGATCCTCGTTAACCCTACAGGGAAGCTCATTGTCCTTAAAAAAATTATGAAAAAGTACAGGAAATTATATGCTCTGAATTAATTTCAAAGTCAGATTCTGTCAAAATCTCACTTTTTTTTTTTTTTCTTTCTCCACAGCTCTGAGGTTTGTGTGTAAAAATATAAATGTTCAGGTTATGATGCTTCGAGGTTGGATTGAGCCTGTGATTTGACACACAGCTACTCTGAGTTAGAGCAAACGTGTGGGAGAAGCAATGCTGATCCCAGAGTGAAATTCTGATCCTTTGTAAGCTTCCATGTGCAAGTTTCCTATAATCCTTGCATTCCTCTAAACCAGTTTTAATTCTAAAACTGCTCGTCTTACGCAGTGTGAAATTTGTACTGCTGAAATCAAATGACTTGGCTCCTGATAAATAAATGGAATGGCTTAGGAGACAGTATGCACCACTGATGCCACCTATATTTCCAGATAAGCTTTTCAAGCTCTGAGTACAACCTCTTTTAGGAGACTGATTTCAATTAAAAATATTCCTAGTTTTGGTATGATTGGACTATCTGTGAGGCTTTGGCATGACTGCAGAGGCTTGAAAAGCAAACCACTGCAATTTAAAAGGTGCTGTGCCTTGTTTTATTTAGGTTCTGCTTTAGCTTGGGGATAAAAACAGCCCGTAAACAAGGTGAAGAGGGAAAGAGTTAACTTGAGGTTCATGGAAAATGAAGTAGATAGCTGGGAGTAACTTGGTGATATGTACATCTGAAGCTAGAAAATTAAGGTTCCAGCTGACTAGTCAAGTTACCTATAGCTAAATGGTGTTCAACCACTGCACCAGAAACTCCACATATTGAAACTCATTCTTTGCTGTCAGTGAAGTGGTAGAGAAATTGCAACTATGAGGAAGTGAAGATGCCATTAATTTGTAATTAATAAAAAAGTCTGAGATTGAAGAATTTCCAATTGCTACTTGGATGACATTTTATTTGGTGAACAGATAAATGGTTTGCATCCTTTACGGGTAAGGATTTCTCTATCAGAAGTCTCTAAGGTGCAGCACTCAGGGAATGCTTTGGGAAGGCAAATTTTGATTACAAAAGATATCTCTGATAACGACCTCCGTGATTTGAATTACAGAATTTTCAGACCAAAGATTTATCTTGAAAATGAGGAGGACTGCTATTTATTGAAGTTTTGTTTAGAGGGAAACCTCCAGGAAATGTATCTGCTTGGAAAATCCCATGCATGTCAATGGCGTTGTTCCAAATGAAGATCTTGGTACTCTCATGGAATTCAGGACTGACCATAAGGTGGAGACCAGTGTAGATGGAAGGAATGCAGTTCCTGGCATCAGTTAATGCCTAAGAGCTTTGGCCTTGCACTGTAGCCTTACTTTATTTCTTTCCGTACCAAAATTACACATTTTTGGTTGTACTAAAAAGGTGACTGGGAAGCAGTGTTTGCAAACAGTCTCCTACTGGCACAGGTGTTACACTGCAGCACAGTGGTGAGTGTGGAGTTCAGTAACAGACTGTTCCCAAAATTCACACCAAAGGGGCAACGTATGAAGCTGAACATTGGCAAAGCTTTCTAAATCAAGGGAAAGTGTCCTTTTTGTGGATCTTAAAATGTGGAAACAATACTCTGCTCCACGAAAAGTAATACTTTTGAGCTTTCAATCTTTGATATCATATAAGAAGCTTTATGAGGAAATGTGTTGCAGCCTATTTTGGATAATAATATCAATGTTTTGTGCAAACAAACACTGGTAATTGTGGGAAGCATTTTCACTTCAACCACTAATANCTCTTTCATGCAGTTTTGCAGAGCAGTCTGTATGTTGACTGGGAATTCAGCAATGACATCTCTATGCTGCTGTACAGGCATGGTTCTACAAATCTGTAGTTGCTCTGTTCCATCATCTGCTGATTGTGTTAGGTTGCCTCGTTAAGCTTAAACAAAGATGAGAGTTCACTGAGAGAGTGAATTAATGTTCACTTGTATCCTTTTCCAGTTGTCTGTAGTGCTGGGCATTCTCTGGGTGTTGCACAGAGAGATTTGTACAAAAAATAGAGTGCTCTTAGGTGAAAACAAACTGGATTTTCTCCATACAGCACTGTCAAGGTGTATCAAATCTGATCTAGAATGACACTTTCTGAAGGAACATTTCATTTATAGTTTTAGTGATCTGCCATTGCTGCAGTCCTGATTCCTTATCCTTATTTGTTGTACTTGCATGCTGACACTTCATTCTCACTGTGTCTCAAATTCAGACCATGGAAAATTCAGACCTCCATCTATTTCTCAGCTTAAATGCACCGTCATGCCTGTATTTCCTATCCCCTCCCCTGCCACTGGTATTTCTCTGTATCATCTTTGTTTCAGCTGTCTCTGCTTTCTGCCTGAGTTTACATGGCACCATGCTCCACTTAATTCAAACCACAGTGTTCTTTAAGCAGCACATAAAACCTTTCTTAACCCCTTAAACACTCAGTCTATAATGACAATATCCCACACCACCTTTTTTGGTCTTTTATGCTNGGTAATTGTAGGAAGCATTTTCACTTCAACCACTAATACAAATCTGTATGTATTCTGCTGACTACCATTAGTGCTAAGTTCTCCCTTCTGAACTGATCTTCAATTCTTTTAATATTGTTTGATTAAGCTTGAACTTTATCGGTTTAATTTTCCCTTCCCTGGGATCCTAAATGTTAATTTGGAATGAACTCTGTTCAAAGCAGTCTTTTGAGAAGGGAGATGGTCAATAGCAGAATTTCATTGCTAGAGAGGTTCTCTGGCTGCACCCAGAAGTGTCTCGTGTTTGTGAACTCTATTCTCCCTGCAGGAACATTCATTAGTTTAACTGAGTTCTTTAAGATCTCACTGACCCTGCAAATTTCTACATTGTGTCTGTACCTGCACCATTTATATTTCTATATATATATATTTTTTTTTTTTTTTTTTCTTTCAGAGTTNTTTGCAGAGCAGTCTGTGAGTTGACTGGGAATTCAGCAATGACATCTCTATGCTGCTGTACAGGCATGGTTCTACAAATCTGTAGTTGCTCTGTTCCATCATCTGCTGATTGTGTTAGGTTGCCTCGTTAAGCTTAAACAAAGATGAGAGTTCACTGAGAGAGTGAATTAATGTTCACTTGTATCCTTTTCCAGTTGTCTGTAGTGCTGGGCATTCTCTGGGTGTTGCACAGAGAGATTTGTACAAAAAATAGAGTGCTCTTAGGTGAAAACAAACTGGATTTTCTCCATACAGCACTGTCAAGGTGTATCAAATCTGATCTAGAATGACACTTTCTGAAGGAACATTTCATTTATAGTTTTAGTGATCTGCCATTGCTGCAGTCCTGATTCCTTATCCTTATTTGTTGTACTTGCATGCTGACACTTCATTCTCACTGTGTCTCAAATTCAGACCGTGGAAAATTCAGACCTCCATCTATTTCTCAGCTTAAATGCACTGTCATGCTTGTATTTCCTATCCCCTCCCCTGCCACTGGTATTTCTCTGTATCATCTTTGTTTCAGCTGTCTCTGCTTTCTGCCTGAGTTTACATGGCACCATGCTCCACTTAATTCAAACCACAGTGTTCTTTAAGCAGCACATAAAACCTTTCTTAACCCCTTAAACACTCAGTCTATAATGACAATATCCCACACCACCTTTTTTGGTCTTTTATGCTTGTGCTTAAGATGTGCAGTGACGCAGCAGGTGCTGCTCTTTCAGTACCTATTGCTTATAGGAAAAACATTGTGAGTGCTTTCAATTCTATAGCAAATAATTTGGGTTCCTTTGCTGAAATTGTCAAAGATGGAGATCTTCTGTTTTAACATCGGTATTTTTCCAGTGGGAATTGGATTTAGATATTCCTGTTAGCTGTTTCTTTATTTCCTCTGAGCTATATGGGGACACAAAGACTCTTACAATCTCTTGGATACATATTTTAGTACCACGAAATTCTTTAGCGGAGGTGACCTCCTGGGAGGAAAGCAACAGACAAATAATTTGTGACCCTAAGTGGTAGTGTGTCTGGGAGAACTAAAGACTAATTGAGCTAAGTCTTCATTTGACTGTTTATTTTCATAACCTAATTGTTCATTTCACAATGACTGTAGGCAATGTGATTAATATAAGCTGTGAGAGCAATCAAGCGGAAAGAAGATGGTAATGGACAACGTGAGGGTATTCTTGTTCTCAATCATCTTATTTTGCTGCAGTTTTGTAAAGCTCTTCAGCTGAGCTGTGGAATGCCCTGAAATTGCTTTGGTAGCCAGCAGGTATATCAGGCTCAGTCTATTGACAGGCACAGTGCCATTGCTGGTAGTGTTTATAGCAATAAAATTCTAAAGAGAGTCTTCTCTTTTGTTTGTACTTTGGTTCTTTCCTCTGCAGCATCCTGTATCATCTTCAGACACCAACAAGGTAGAAATGCTCACTTGCCATTTGCAGGTCAGGTCTCATTCTTTGGACAGAGAGACTCCTTCCCAGGAGACTTTTTCTCTCTTGGTTATTGCTCCATTTTCCCCTTTCAGAAGGAATAAAAGACCTTTGTCGTTGGCCTTATTTCCCCTATCACTTTAAAGAAATGTAATACTTTTCTTTATATGAACAAGGTGAGGCTGATTGAATGAGAAATCTTTCATGTATCTGCCTGCATTAGACTTTTAAATTGCAGGGCAGAATTAAACTAGATATGCAGTGATGCTTTTATAAGATATTTAAAAGTCCAGTTCCGCTGGCAGCTGGCCTAGATAGTCACAGTATTAGATTTCTTCAGCAAACTGGAAAAGTATGACCTTGACATCTTTGCTTCTGTTAGTTTGAAATAAAGGTGGTACCAGTCACTTGCAAGTGGAAAAAATACATTATAAAGCCACAAGGGATTAACACAGAGTGAATTTTGGAGCCTCTATGTGCTTGTTATGGAGCAGGTAGACTTAAAAATTTCGAGAGTAAAAAGCATTTTCTTTGGTTCAGTTTCTTATTTATGAGCATTGTATGCTGAGCAATTCTTTCTACAAGCAGTTGAAAGATGCTCACACTTCTATTTTTTAATTATTTTCTCTGTAAAAATAAGCCATAGGCTGCATAAGTACTTCATATGTGCTGCTCAAAATCAAAATGAGTGCATAGCAATAAAGCCAGGCTCACTCCCATTAAGATAAATAGCCCACATGCAGAAGAAGGAAGGTGTATTATCATCATCATTTCATTTATGCTAAGATAGGGACTGCAGAGTCTCACTGTTAAATCAGCACAAGCCAATATGTAGATATGCTGTGGTCAAGATAAATAAATCCGTGTCTCTAATGCCATTCCTTCCTTTTAAAGCCTTGGTACACACAGCTGAAATAATAAATTCCTCCTGGAACAATGGATAAATGCTTGGTCTTCACATTCTAATAATTGCCTGAAATAGAACCCCAAAGGATGTGTATGGTGTTTGTACTGTATTATTGTTATTTTCCCAGGTGTACTGTTTCTGTGACATTGATGCATGACACCCAAAAGTACTGTCTGAGGATAAGTTTTCATAATTTTATGTTTTAGGTGAAAAATTTGCTTCAGTTGGGCCTTCAATGCTTATGGATTTCATACAGCATCAGGAAAGGAATGCCAAAGAAGACTGTTAATTTTAGAGTTTCCAATAAATTACTTTCTACTCTTTTCTTCTCAAGAACAGTTTATATGAGGGTGGTCCAAGTTCCTCACCCTTTACTTATGAAACTGTAGCAAAGTCCAATATTGCAAAATGCCCTTTCATGAACCAGAAGCAGAGGATGTTGGTACAGATTGCTGAGATTAAAAGGTGTCAGTACTGGTGCCTCAGGTGCAATTCTTCCAGTGGGATTGGAAACAAGAGTACCTTGTCAAAGGGAGGTCCCACTGAAAAATGTGAAATCCCAGTGATCTGAACCCATCACTGAAGGAAAAGCAATCATCCTATTCCATAAAGCAAAGGCTGATTCTTTTCCTACATTTTTGAATGTTTTCAGTGAAGTTGACATAAGCATGACATAGCCAAAGAAAACCATGACTGTGAGAAGACATAGAATTGTTTTTAGTCACAAAAAAAAATTTATATATTTATTATCAACAGCAAGAAAAATACTGGCTGCTCATCAGCATAGGAAAGGTGATTTGATTTTGAATGTAAAGGAGCATTGTGCCTGCCCAAAGAGCGAAAAACCAAAGCAAGAAAAATTAATTTTCCAATTTCTTTCTTCTTTTCTTTTTATTTAATCTTTAAAAACTGCTTCCTTGTAGGTAAGAACTTAATGAGAATGTGCTAGACATGAAGAAACCAATGAAATGTGAATTTGTGTGCTTTACATTGCTTTGGAAGCTTCCTCTATAGAATCTCCACCATATCGTAAAATGCAGTCGAGTTCTTTCTCTGCGTCTGCATCTGGGTGGTGGATTAAATGTTTCACAGCTGAATGGAAGAAGTCATTAGGTCCATGCTGTGTTTCTATTACTCTGCATGTGCCACCAGGTTCGTTGTAATTAGTGGCCCTTGTACTCCAATTATAACTAAGGAACTGCACACGTGCTCACCTCTGCTATGAACTACACAGGTGTACATGAGCATTTTGTCAGACAAGAGTCCAACCTGCTCCTATGGCAACACTACAATCAGCTCATCTCTGTTATCTCTGACTTCTGCACAGACTGGGGCTTTAGTTTTGGGTATTATATAGACTGGCAGAAACAACAGGCTCTTTTACATGAAGGGCTAACCCCGGAAACACTACACTGTCCTGGGGCAACACGAGTAAATTGCCTTAACAGCACGATTTTTCTTGCTTGAGTAGTGGTTTCCTGGTTAAGGGAGGAAGAACTATTTGTTTAATTAGGGAATGCAGTTGACAACACCCATCTAGAAAGAGAGCATTTCATTTCAGTACTCAGTGTCTATTCATAACAAGATTTTTAAGCAGCTCTTGAAATGTATATGGGGATAGTGGTAGTGTTTGTTCCTTCTGTTGGTTTGTTATGCTCATAGGAAACAATTCTGATAATAACATTATACAAAGTAATTTTANCTAAAGAAAAAGCCCATGTTATTTACTTTCTTTGTGGTATTTATGTCACTTGCTCTACAGATAAGTCTTTTGCATTCACATCTGATGAAGTAAAACACTGATTATCTGATTCCCCTGAGAAAAGAAAATCTGGTTCTTTCACCTCTCCCTTACATTTTACACTACCTCTGGCTAAAAGTTTGTAGAGACAACAGGAACATCACCTTCATTGAAAACTTGTTATTTTCCACCATTTCCTTATCAAATCATTTCATATGAGACTGAGAAAGAATTTATGCAACATGGATTTCATCACCTGGAAGCCCCTCGGAACACCACCAGTATTGTTTTAGTAAGTTTAAATTTTTTTACAAAAGGATAAATCTAAGGCCCTTTGGTGTCACCAAAAAGATCCCCAGCAGTTATAACAGACTTTAATTTATGGCCTAACAAAATAAGGCCCTTGAGTGCAGGATAAAACCAACTAATAACTGCTTATAGATTATGATGTAACTCATGACAGAGTCGTCAGTGTCTGAAGGAACAGTTTCATATGTTTTCCCCATGCATGGTAGCTGTTTTGTGACACCCACAGCCACCAAAAAAGCTCTTTAGGTAGGTCCAAATCACAAGTAAAAATTTACCTTTCCTCCTTGCCCAGGGATAGTCATGAGCCTGTTCATAAATTAATGTACTGGCAATATGTAAAATTAGATCAGACACAATGTATAACTTCCTTAGGCTGGAATACAGAGGCATTGGTGCCTTTTGTAGCTGCACAGTCTTTCTATTCTTACTGGCAGTTAACCCTCATCCCCTTTAAAATGTGGAGTGTTTGACCAAACACTTACAAATAGCCAGGACAATCTGAAACAATAGCTGCAGGCTCGAAGGCCTTGGAGTAACAGCCTGACCTGCCAGCCCTGCAGCTCACAATGGACATGCTGTGATGGACACATGCAGTTTTCCTGCTGAGCCCAGTACATATTACAGCTGCCTCCCAGAGAGCTGAAGCTTTGTGAAAATGGTACCAAGTTTTTTCTGTCCCTTGGAGGATTTGTTTACGGTGAGCCTAAGCTGAAACCCCTTGGGCTCGCTGCTTCTTAAGGCAAGAAACAACCCAGGCTTAACACGGATCTTTATCTCCCCACTCAAGCAATGAGGTGGGCCAGCCATGTGTCTTCAAGTGTCTGTCATTATGTGCAGCATGTGCTTTTCTGCTACATGTCATTAAATGAAAGGAAGCCTTAGGATTGGAGCTGACCAAATTTACACTGTGGGTTTTGATTTCCAAGTCTCTCTTTAGATTTCAGCTGAGGAAATAAATTACAATGAAAAGGTTGTCTGGATGCCACACACCTGCCATGATATTTTGGTGCATTTTATTGATTAAAATGTACTGGATGCAGATGAATTTTTTACTCAATATTTATCGATTCATCTGTCATGAAACAGGAATTGTGCATGCTTTGATAAATGGGTAGGGAAGGTGCCTGGTGTGATTTCTCTGCTGATTGTTAAATACAAATGTGCTTTGTTGAAATGCTCCATTCTAACTTGCACTGATAAGTTCCAGAGGATTAAAATGTCCTGCATCATATTGAGGAGCAGCACTTTTGAGAGGAGCTACTGTCCTTATTCCTAAAAAATTGCAGAACATCATCAGCACAAAGGTATAATAAAGTTTTGGTGCTTGGTAATACTGAGAAATGCCATGTTTGAAAAATTCTGTCTGCAATTTATTCATTTAAATGTTAGACAACTATTCAGGGAAGAGAATTTCTCTGGCTGTTATCCTGCCCTAAACATAGGGTCAGGCTTCAGAGGGAGTCAAAAATGCAGTGATAACATTGTGATGTATTACAAATAGAATAATCAAAGTTGCAGGGCTTAGTGCAGCCCATGAAATGCAACAGCTGGAGGCCATGTCAAATAAACTCCCAGCAGTGAGTCTCTTCTGCCTCGCGTGATACTATTGATCCAGGAACTCCTCCGAAAGCACAGGAGAACCACAGTTCTGCTACGAGTGATCTTTTGTACTTGGAATGGGTTGGGGCAATAGTTTGTTTCTTCAATGACTATATGGATTTGAAAATCATTTGAAGATTTCCATACTGTTGGAAGTCTTGGGATCAGAATAAACCAGGGTTCATTACAGTGAAATTCCTACTTAGCTTTAAGCTAATGTATTTCAAGTCGCTTTGAGGTTTATCCAAGATATTACTAAACAGAGCTGAGACATATAACGCTACCTTTTTGGAAAAGAAGAAAAAAGAATTCTTTTCCAGACAACATGCATTTGAATACTGAACATGGAAACAATTCAGGTGTCAACTGATTTGAATAAGAGATGTGAGGAAATTAATTTAGAGTGCCAGTAGCTCTTTTCAGTTAGGTAAAGCGTGATTACTTTCATGGGAACTATTTTCCCATCCCCTTGTGCTGAACTTAAATATGACACTAAAGCCCTCAGGACAGAAATGAACCCAAAATACCAATCATGTATTCAGCAGTTGGTGCAGATACCACAGTTTATAGTGTCTGGTATTAGGAGGGTGTGCGTAGGAAGACTGAACATGAAAGCAGATTAACTGACAGGTAATGCTGTCAAAAGCAATAGGAAGAAAGGTCACTGCAGTTTCATTCTAATTCCAGCATGCCTTTGTGGACACATCTGTAGAAAAGCAAGTGAACTGAGAAGCAGCTGTGCTATGGATGCGAGGTCTGGAAGCCAGCCAGTAGCTCTGTGAAAAGTGATTAAGCTCGAGGGCCATGTCCTTTGTTAGGCTGGTTCCCAGCAGGTAGTCAGGATCCCATTAGCTGATTTTAGTGCTTTCAGCATGTTTCCCCTACTGCTTACGTGCATTAACCAGTGATTGCCAGTGCATGAGGAGACCGAGCTGCTCTGGGGGTTTTGCTCTGTTGCTGGTGAGGGGCCAAGGAGCTGCAGCTGAGCTGGAGTCAGCTCTCAGCTTTCCTGTCCTGTGGAGCCCTGAGCTTGACTCCTCTTCCATGCTGTTCAGCTGGGACCTGGTGGGAAGGAAATTGCTGCTTCATGAAAGTTTATTCTGTACTTAGCAATTCTTTTGTCTTGTCCTTTCTCTTCTACTCTTGCCCAAAAGTGGAGGTAAAGGCTGGTTGCTCTGGCTCTGCCTGTGGCTTGGCACCTTAGGCAGCTGTACTGTTTGTTCAGGATTATGTGTTGCCTTGGGCTAAGCAACCGTGAGGGGAGTGGAATTGCATAGATGTCTCGGTAGGTACAGCATGTAAGACTTATTCAAACAGACAAAAAAATGTTTAAAAAATTTATTTTGACCAGGAGTAGCAACCACCCAAAGGAAAAAACAATGCATGAAAGCTTTAGGAAGGAAGCTGAAAGCCAGACCTTTGGCCAGTGTGAAATGTGTTGCTGCATTGAAGTCTGATCGGCCCCAGCTGAGAGAGAAACCTGCAAATAAAGGTCTGAGGCAATGAGAGAAGGTAATTTCTCATACATACAGCGCTGTGTGCCATGCAATTCTTGGCGGAATGGAAAGAATGTTGTAAAATCAAACTGCAGTCCACCTTCCTTTTTCCTCTCTATTGATTTGGAAATTGCTGGCCAATTTGACATGTTTTAAGTAGCAATCCTAGAGGTAAAGGTAAGGTGCAAAGAATGAAGTATATGTGGATATATATACTCAGTATCAGACTCCCAATGCATCGAAGCAGATGGAAAGTAGGAAAATGCTTTGTACAACATGAGCTACAATTATTTCAGCTGTAACTTGAACAGCACATAACAACTTCCTTTAAGGCTAGGCAGTACTGCTGATACTGAGAACTTTCTTCTATCAAGTCATTAACACTTCTAGTCAATACAGTACTTTTAAAATAAAGAATTATCCCATGTATGCAACTTTCAGCATACTGTCCTAGTTAAGTATTTGAAAACTGTAATTTAGATTTTAAAATTGGATGAGAGAGGTCTTGAACTAAATCCATTATCCACTTCTAGAGATGTTTGAATTTGGCAGTTTTGTCATAAGACTTGCTGTTGAGCTTGCTAATATTGTGAGATAGCCTTTAATGTTTTCCCTTACTCTTAGGCTGGACAGGAGATATTTAGAAAAAACACTAAGGTAAGGGAAAGTGTTGCAATTTTTGAAATTTAACTACTACCCTGGTCCACTTAATCTTGTGACATCTGCCAAGAACTGAATATACAGGAAGGTGCATTTTAATTTTTCATTAGAATCTGACATTTTAAAATGCTTTTGCTACTCAGTGAAGACTGAAATACAAGTTACATGCACGAACTGTATGTGAAAGAGCCTGTTTACTATCCAGAATGTTTCTAAAAAGTGTGAAGTTGCTGTTCCTAACTGTTTGTCTCTAAAGCTATGGACTGAAATAGTTGCAAGCATCTTGAATTTCAGCAACTATTTCAACATTTATATAACGGTATTGCAAAATGTATGTATACACAGGCAGCCTTTTCAGCTTGGAGATGTGATTAAAGGGGCAGATGAGTACATGAATTCTTCAAGTGCTCATTTATAAGTTTTTAGAGGACTTATTCTAGAAGTAATAAAACAGTACTAGTATTAAATATTCTTAGAGTATGAAATAAAGCTATGAAAATGCAGTGATGTTGTACATGATGTTAAGACATTTTTCATGGTAGGCTTGAGAAAGCACTGAGGTACACTGAAAGTGCTGTGAAACTGGGAACTTCTCTGTGTGCCAAGATTAATCGAGGAGGTGGGCTGTTTGTTTTGAGTTACGGATGTCCACAAGGTAATCCCTGCACCAGTGGTTCAAAACCAAGCCAGAGTTAGGCTGATGCTTTCTGTATTCACGCAGCATTAGAATAATAAATGATACTGTGGGGTTGCAGCTGTACAAGAAGCTTGTTTGTTTGTTTGTTTTTTGTTTTCCTGGTCATTTAATGAAGCATTTGAAGGTCTTACAGAATCCAGTGTTATGGTATCTGTTTAGTACTATCTGTCAACACCAAAGGCCACTGAATCTATACAGAGGTTGCCATTCAAATTGCTTCCAGGTGAAAATTAATAACAACATTTTAGCTTCCTGGTATTTCAGACTGCTTGACTTTGAGGCCAGATCATGTTTAACGATGTCAGCCATCTTCACATCAGAAAATATTTTGGGCAAAACTGATAGGGTGTACACATGATTCTAATTGGTATCAGATCTGAAACTGAGACCTCATATGAAGGAATAAGTGTCATTTAGGATTTGTTTGCTCCCTGTAATGAAAGTCAGGATTGAGATGCTGCTATGGATGTTTTATATAATGAGGACTTTGGATTTTCAGTCTGTGAATGTAGTGGTTTTAATATGTGCTGAACTTAAGCAAAATTCAAATTGAGCAATGTAAATATTCATTAGCTATGATGAAGTTAAAGCTATGGTTTAAAAACATTGTTTGTTTCCTTCCTGAAGGAACAAACGGGCAGGAGTGCTTCTGCCAGCAGCTCTTGGTGTCATTTGTGTTCCCTCCCCCAATGTGACAGGGTGTGCAGAGGGACTGCACAAGGACAGTAGCTCTGCTTTCACTGAAATTACCTAAGAAATTTAGCAGAGGGATAAAATTATGCATTTCAGCCTTCATCTCTATTGACAGTATAAGTACACTTCAGGCAGATCACCTTAACAATTTAATAATTTCAGCTTGAAATTTCATAGCTGCTTTTCCCAGATAACATAAGTTTCTGATGACCTATTGCCAACCCTGCAATTGACAGTCGGGTTTTTTTCATCCAGTTACACATTAAACCCACTGGTCACACCAAAGGGTTTTAGAGAAATGTAAATTCTCAATTTAAAAGACTGTAATTCATTGGGAATCCTCTACACCCACTGATAAGTAATTGCAGTTGCTAATTCCATTACCTCCTGGGCAAAAAAAAAATCCTCAGTGTAGCTGACTGTTTCTACCACTACTTTCCAGCAACTGCATCTTGTTATCCTTTTCTGTCTGCTAGCTCCTGGAGTCAGATACCTTCTTCATACAAAAAGTAACTAGAAAATGGGCAAATTAATCATCCTGTACATTGTGATAAGGAAACTCTCATGAAAAACTTTTTGCAGCTATGATCCATTTTGAGAGGTTCAATTTTTCGATTACTTTGCAGAGGTGTAAATACAGAAAACTAGGCATGGTCATTCAGTACTGATAATATATCATTTTAAAGTGTATTCTGTGTTTCTGTATTGCAAGTTTCACTGGTGAAAGAATGAACTACATAGGCCTTGCTGCAGTTGTGGCAATCTGGTGAATCCTCTGTGCTGGAGGCTGCTCAGTGCAGTGTAGTGGGCAAAAGAGATTGTTTGCAGATTTGTCAGCCAGCAAATCTATGTTTTCGCTACTTAAATGTTTATTGTTGAGTAATTCTATTTGTGTTGAGCATTTGTATTTGAAACTTTTGTGTCCTGGGGTAATTCTATCCATTTGGTGTTTTGGGCCGGAGCCCCTTCGTGCTCAGGGCTGCCTCTCTGAGTGAAGTTTGCAATACCCACAAAGGAGAATACAACACACTGTGCATAGAATTAGTAATCTATGGGACTTTGATGTATAATGCATTCTAACAAGCTCTGAATAACGTCATTTGGTACTGTGTAGTAGCCCTCCTTGCTCTGCCTACTGACAATAAAGCACAGCAAGGACAAAGGATGCAAATGGCCTTATTCTCAGAATAGATAGACTCACTCTGGAGAAGTTCCTGGAGGACTTTCTCACAGTGTTCTAGTATGAGTTATAAATAATATGGTAGAATCCCCTAACCACAAAAGACATTTTCATGTCTCTCTGAGTGTCCAGACTTGCAAAATTCCTACAGGTCTCCTCCAACAATGGAACAAAACACATTTGTGGATCCCTGAGAAATGCAGTTTTACATGCCACCCTCTCAGATGTATATGTAGGAACTGCTCTGTATCCTGAAGCTCAAATAATGAGAAAAGTGACTATCAGGTGAATCCTTGAAATCCTAGCAGATGGCTGTATCTAGCTTGATATAATCTCATCTTATCAGTGATTTTTGAATTGTCTCAAATGTCATAATCTATGGTAAATTATATATTGCATCTGTTCTGCAGGAACTAGTGAGATCAGGGCTGCAGTGCTATTGAACACACTCCCATCTGCCTAAACCAAGGGGTGCATTTAATGAGGTCTCTTTTCTTCTGCACTTCCAATGTGCCAAATGGAAGTAAGCATGTCATGAGATTTTTTTTTTCAGGAGATGATGCAATTTTAAACAGTTAGGCAATAATTAGGATGGCTTATTTTTTTTTTACCGGTGTCTCTTAAAAGAAGAAAAAAACCCAAAACCAGAAAGGATGAAACTTACTTTCACAGAGGTTTTTTGAAGTTTCTTTTCTTTCATTTTATTTCACATTAATTTTCAATGTAGAATAATGCATGGGATTTCTATTACTTTCAGTTAGAAGAGAAGGTCAGGTTAGGTTCAAATCAGAAAACTGCCCTGTCACCAACTGTGGCTCAGGTTGGGTGGACGTTCATTCTACTCCTCTGAGCTATCCAGAGCAACAACTGAGTCCACAAAACCACTCGAGGAAAGATTATGAAGAGTTATTCAAAGAGCTCCCTGACAGCTCAGGATGCCGTATTCCTGAGCAATCTGAGCTTGCTCTACAGGGCCATGCTGTCCTCCTGGACAGCTGAAAGAAATGGAGCTGCAAGGCAGTTGCCCCTGCCCCTCAGTGTGCTCTAGAAGCACAGTCCAGGCTGCCCACTCGTGTTTCAGAAAGACACGCATTACTGATGTTCCTGTGGTGCCCTGCTGGGTTATTTGTGATGGAGCACTCGCCTCTTCCAATCTCGTGCCTCCCTGCTGCAGGAGCAGTGGGAACTGACAGCTCCATAGCCAGCAGCTGAAGCTGGCATTTCCTAACTACACTTTCTCTTGCTCCCCACACACTACTGCATATACACCTTAAAAAGTGCTGATTCCTTTTACCCGGGAAATTTGCCATTTATATGATGATATCAAGAAAGCTTTGATACTCTGAGAAGTGTTTTGGGTGCTGTTTGAAAGGTCATGCAGATCAGTAATTCTACAGCATATTTATTATATAATTTGGGAGTAGGAGAGTCCAAGAATTGTTCTGTAGTTAGGGTATGTTTGGTTTTTTCAACTACTACCTTTTAAAAATTCTGAGGGTTTTGTTCCCCCTTCTTTTTTCTTTTCCTTTTCAAATGATACTCTATGAAAAGGATTGTGCTCTTCTTTTTACTTTATCCTGATAAGAATAGAAGTACAGGCTCAATCCTGATTCTTAACCTGTGAAGATTTGGGGAGCTTTTAGAGTGCATGAGACAGCCTATCCCTAATGCATGCTAAGCCAGAGGAGTGCATTTGGCCCTTTAATTTGGATGAAAATAGGATGTGG
Source organism: Platysteira castanea (assembly GCA_013397175.1). Classification (NCBI taxonomy): domain Eukaryota; kingdom Metazoa; phylum Chordata; class Aves; order Passeriformes; genus Platysteira; species Platysteira castanea. The sequence goes on from VYXC01002874.1 coordinate 675,160, forward strand.
AACTTTAATGAAACAGTATTTTTTTTTCTTTTTTTTTTTTAGAAATCTAGACTAATATGAAAATGTATTGGGAGGCTGTTTTTCATTTAATTATTACAGGTAAAGGCAAACTACATTGTGAATTTCATTGTAGTCTGAAACACCTTATTTCATAAAGCTCCACTTACACCATTTCCTGCCACAGACATGGTGTCTGCTGGATCTTGGAAACACAAGGTACTTCATTTTTTCAAATTCCCTAAAGGCACACATTTTTTTTCCCAGTGCTGTCAGATATTGTCAGTAGATCTCCCCTATCTAATTAAGTGGTCATTTAATCAATCTTCAGGCAGTAGTTCTTCATTTTGAAGGACCTTCTCAGGGAAAGGCTAAGTGTTCCTTTAAGATTCTGAGATGGTTTTCCATAGTGCTGTTCGAAGTCATCTCATAGCAAACTGTTGCAGCCAAATTCCTAAACCTCCTGATAAAAATCAAACACTTCACAGTAGGCATTAAATATTCTTCTTCAGGAATAATTTTTGACTGAAAGTAAGGGAATTGCTCTGAACTCTTAACTCGGCCTAGTTTGGGACCAGCAAATTGAATGACTGATACTTTCTGTTCGCAACTGAATTACTTGAGATTTTTCTTTGAACTAGAGTTTGGGGACTTTTTTTCCCAGCAACTTGTATGGTTTATTGCTCTGGTGAATTAGAGGCTTTTTGGTGCAGAATTTTTCTATCTAATACCAAAATGGAGATGCTGATATTGTTCTGCATGGTCATGTGAGGTTGGTTTGCCTGGGGAGGTGAATGTCTGGGCGCTGCAGCGGCCTGTGGTTACGAGTGACACGATGTCCTGTGTCTGTGGCCTTTGTGGGGCGACGGGGCTGGCTGTGGCCCTGCAGGATCGGGGGCTTGGGCAGGCTGAGCCACATCTGTGCTCCAGAGATACTGCACCTCTTCCTTGTTTTTAGCAAATGACTACCTAAAAATGGCACCAATAGGCTCCCAAGTGATCTTATATTGCTCGCTAGTTTTTGGTGGGGCCTTTTTGGTTGCTTTTTCCTTGTTCAGTTGATTTTATCTTTTGTCTGAATCTATCCTTTTAGCTGCTAGAGCTTCCTGGCTGGGACTAATGATGGCATTTTAGGCTATAGCAATTGCTGCTGTCTATTTTGGTTCTGCATTTACGGTCCCTTGTCGCGTGCATTCATCTCTGCTTATTCCCGTTGCGCTGTTCTTCGCCTGCTAAGCTGTGCGGTTTGTCCAAGGCTCTCCCGCAGCAGGCAGAGCCTGGCTCCTGGGCAGAGCCTTCGGGGCCTCCAGCTGGGCTGGCACATGGACACACTGCTGATAAAATCAATCCCCACAGCCCAGGCCAGCCCAGTGCTGCCAGAGCCCAGGCCCTGTGAGGCAGAGTCAGGTACGGCCCCGCTGCCTTGTAACTGGTGGTCAGCAGGGCCAGGCTGAGGGCACTCTGCACACACAGGAGCAGAGGGAGAGGTGGCAGATTAAAAGGTCCCGTGTGATGGTGATAGCAGTCACTGGGTGACAGTCTTCACCCTGCACGTGCAAAAACTGCTGGCATGAGAATGCAGCCCCCGGTGTTCCTGGCACCTTTGTCAAGCAGGTCATCTGCAAATGTGTGACAGACAGGTCTGGTTTGGCACACAGCTCTCATGGCCCCCAGAAAGAGCCAGAGGCTCCCAGTACAACAGGGGTTTATACAGGCAATAGGAATTTTCTGGAATATGCAGAGCTGTCACTACATGTCCTTGTAAAAAAGTCTCTCTCCATCTTTCTTGTAGGCTCCCTTCAGGTACTGCAAGGTCACAATTAGGTCACTCCAAAGCTGTTTCTTTTCTGGGGTAAACAATCCAAGTTCTTTTAGTCTTTCCTCACAGGAGAGGTGCTCCATCCCTCAAATCATCTTGGTGGCCTCCTCTGAACTCCCTCCAAGAAGTCAATCTCCTTCCTGGGCTCCCCGGGGAAGTGGTCATGGCACCAGTCCCACCAGAGTTCCAGGAGTGTTTGGAATATGCTCTCTAGTCATATGGCTTAGTTTCAGGTAGTCCTATGAGGATCACAAAATTGAACTTGATGATCCTTATGGGTCCCTTCCAACTTGAGGTATTTTTTGATCCTATGATTCTGTCATATTTCTTCACAGTCGAAAAATAGAGGTCATCTGTTATGTAGCATTAACCTTGTATCTCCTGCAAACAGTGCAATGCTTTTCTTAATGCCACCAGAAAATGAATTATAGCAGTGTCTATAATTTCATCCTATTCCATGTGAATCATAAATTTTGCAATCTATATAGGTAAAAAAAGTATTTCAAAAGTGTTAAACATCCAGGAAGGATGTTAATCCCTGTTCTGTTTGATGAGTCTCTGCTCTAATAGTCTAACACTCTTAAATGTCCCTATAGACTGAGGTTGAATTAGTTAAGCTGTGTATACTGAATTCTCATATATTCACAGCAGACAAGCAACAGATTATGTTAAGGAGAAAGAAAAGTCATTTCTATCCTCAATTGCCTAGCAAATGATAAGAATTTTGAGACTTAACTTCTCTCTTCTTTTATTTTTTTTCCCTTGATTTAATTACAAAAGATTTGCTGCCTGCAAAAAGTGCCTGCCTCGAAAATTAAATCAATACATGTACGTGCACTGATCTTGTGTCACGAGAACAGACAGTGGAAGATTCCTAATTTTTTTATTCCCAGTTTATTGCCCTCCCTCCTGAAAGCAGTGGTATAGTTTGTTCTCCCTGTTCTCCATTCCCCCAAAACAAACCTATTTAGAGACAAATTCTGTGCCCTGACCTCTCAATTATTCAGCTTTTGAGAAGAGTGCAGATGGATTCTGGATGATTTTGTGGGTGACATCAGGCTCTAACATTTCTCAGCCAGAACAAGAATGTCAGACATTTTTGGTTAGTGGTCAGGGAGCACTTTCTGAATCATCTTAAAGGAAAGGTCCGGCACCATAAATCCCATGTTTTTGTGTATAAAAGACTTCTCTCTGTGGAGTTAATAGCAATGCAGAGGTTGAATCGCATGCTGTGTAATTCAGGCAAGATTAATAATTGTTTAAAAGCAACAATCTTGGATCTGGAAGACTGAGTCATTTGTGCTTTTTAGCACTGTTGTGGGGCTTTGCCTTTTGAAAGATTAAATTAGCTTTACATTATCCTGTATTTTCATTGTTTTATAACTCTGTGACAGATTTTAGCTTACAGCATCAACATATACAGGTAGGAGGAGAAATGTTTTGTATTTCCTTCAGCACCCTGAGACTGGTACCATTTTGTGAGGTTTTTTGTTAATATCATGGATGATGAAATAAAAAGTGCACTTAATACGTGTGCAAATGGTAATAAGCTCTAAGGAAAGGCCTTGAGCACTCTGAAAGTATGTAAGTTAATCCTGCCCAGTTGGTGGAATCACCTGAATTAAAAAGGATTGAAAAAGGCTGAATGCAAACTGCAGTACTTCAGTAAGAGGCTCCATCTTCCCAGCACAGGACAGGGAATGGGCCAGGCAGAAGCTCTGTGCATAAGGAGCCAGCCACTGGCCTTGTATTGTTACCAAATGCACTGACCCCAGATATCACGGTGGGATATAAAATATGTGCACTACTAAAAATAAGTCTGAGATATGCAAAGAAAGCTTTTGCGTGTCACTCAACCCTAATAATGCCTCTGCTCATGTACTGTGTCTGGTTTTAAACACTACACTTAGAAAATTATGGACCCAATAGAGTGGGACCAGAGGAGAGCACTAAGAATAGTCCAAGGTATGTGAATACTGAGAAAAACTTTTAGTGAGTTGGATATAATTAGTTAATTTAAGAAACTACTGAGCAGTGCTGCAGTAACAGTCTTCAAAGGCCCAAAACCCCAGTGCAGCACTTCTGGAAGCAAAAACAGGCATTGCAATTTAAAGTGGTAACTTTCTGGATTCAATATGGCTAAAGGTCATTAATATTGTAATTTTATGTGCAAATTGCAAATACTAATACTTGAATGTATGAACATTACAGTGGTTTTGTGCTTAAATAATAATTTGTTTTTTTAAGTATTTTCACGTATTTACGTGTTTGGGCATGTATTGTGAGACTTGTGGTTTGGTTTTTGTGGTATTATCGCTTACCCTGGTCCACTCAACGAGTTTCAGGGGGAAGGTTGTTTGAATTCCTCTGGGCTATGTGTGGGAGAAACAACAAAGTTCTCAGGAGGTTCCATAACAAAATTTTATTTGCAAACTTTAGATCATTAAGGTGGAATAAGGTACTTGGCAAATATTAAAGCAACATCCAGAGTAAGGCACTTGGCAAACTTAACTTAGCAAACTTCAAGAAGTTAGGAATTGTCTTCCCTGTAGAGCCCTGCTGCCATGGGTGGCCTGCTTTTGCCTTTGATCCAGAGCAACATCTGGTCTCTGTAGCTTGAGGTACATGCTTGTATCTTCATTTTTTGCAGATCTTGTCCCAAAAAAGTAGCTGTTTATATTCACCATAAATTCTCTTTGCATAGTATTTAAGTATAGTTTTCTTGTGTTTCAGATGTGCAAAGGGATTATTACACGGGCAGATTATATTTTTTAAATCAAAAGGAAAATATTAGGTTACATAGTTTGACCTCTATCCTTACAATATTGCCCAGCTAATCTTATAAAGAGTTGAGTCAATTTTCTTGAAGATTACTGTTCACCACTTCAGGTGTCAATACATGGACAATTCACCACTTTTGATTTATTCCACTGGTTATTTGCTTTAGTTCTGCAGGCTCTGTAGGGCTTTACTCAGGAGGAAATCAGGCAAGTGTCACTTGGGTCTCACTGTGGAAATGAACTTCCAGAGAATCCCTGAGAATTTTGCTGTTAGCTTACTTAGAGTTTTTTCAATTAAATCTGCAAGAATTGTTGCATTCTCCCCTCAATTTAATAAGATTGTATGTTATTTCTGTAAATGGTGTCTATATGACAATTTCAAAGAGAATTTCTCAGTTCCAAATTGATGATAGTTGTAATATTGAGGTTAGGGTCAGATGCTTGCAGATGCGCATGTGGGAGGGCAGGGTTTGTATGAGTGAAATAAAAGTAAGCTACTCATCCTCTCTCAACCCTTCTTCAAAAAGCAATAACTTCTGGTTGCTTTTGAGGTTTTAGCTCATATTTTTGTCACTCTATTACTTAGCAACTTCAAATTTCACATCTTCCAAGTTACAGGGTTAAAACAAAAGTGAAGTCACTACCTGGTTCCTTTTCATGTGGGACTTTATTAGGTTTGTTGTTCGATACCTGGCATACAGAGAGGGGCTGGGTATTTACGTACAAGCATTATGTATGCTTTTTACATAAAGCATAAAGAGAGATAACTTAAGACAAATGCTAATTACATTATTGCTCAGTAATTTTGCATAGTGAAACTTCATTACAAAGTGAGTTCCTATTCACCTTAGGAGGAGCAGTCAGTAACTGTGATTTACAAAGCCGTCAAAACTATGGAAATGCTTACTTTAATCAGAACTGTAATTATGAGGAAATTTGCTGCAGGAAAATTTAGTGACAGAATAAAGATTAGAAAGATCTGAATGTTGTTTATCAAAGTGCAGCAATTAAATTTTCAAGCCCAAGAGATCCTTGTGGAATGAAAAAATCAAGTAAATTCTGTCCTTCAATTACAGTGGAGAAAGTAAACTGCAACTGTTATTGTAACTTCTTCAGAAAATAGTAGCAAATGTCTACAAATGGACATAGACACATTCAATGAATGGATTTAATCCCCTCTCTGAGGCTGGAATTGCCTATCAATACAGCTACTTGTAATTAACTCCCTCCTATTAAATAATTCTCTTGTCCAGAATGTAACTAAGCCACTAATCTGAAGAACCATTTTCCTAATTTCCCAGGGCTGCTGTAGCCCCTGCAGCTGCCATGTGGATACTTGTAACGCTTAAGGCACTTGTCTTTCCAACAATTTCTGTACAGTTGTCCCTCCCTTTTAGGAGATAAAGGCGATGTCATCCCTATTGTGAGCAACCTGGCAGAGTTTGGCTGCTGAATACAGAGGGGCAGTGTGTATTAAGTGAACTATAGGACCTAAAATCTGTTGAGAAAACTGATGAGCTTTTTAAAAAAAATCTTAAATTGAGAGATTTATTTTTCAGGTGGTGATTTCGCACCAGTAAGAAGAACCATCTTGGGGGGCAAAAATTACCAAATTTGTAACATTGCGAGGTTGCATTCCCACACTTGCTGATGCAGCTGAATCACAAGGGCGTGTGGAAATGGCACAGTGCAGAACAGTCCCCATGTTAGCTTGGGGCCCAGTCCGATCTCATTAACCCTGCTCAGAGGCAAGGTTAATGAGGCTGGGTACAGCCCGGCACAGCAGCTTTTGTTTCCAACTTGCTTGGAGCTGCCCTAAGGCTGTGTTGTAGGAGTGCAGCAGAGACGTGCAGGTTATTAAATTACAAACGTGTACCGAGTCTTCAGGATGCTCGTGTTGTTTAATGCAGTGAAATCTCATCGTTAATGGCACTCACTCTCCTGGGCTGAGTAACTCTGTCAGAGCTGTAACTGTGCAGTCCTTTTCTTCCTTCCCACTTTCCCCACTGTCCAGCAGGTCTGGAGAGATATATTAAAAAAAACCAGATATTGATGACCTCTCTGCTTTTATTTCTAACTTCAAATAATTAATGAAAAAGTGAGTTTAGAATAACTATATTTTTTCCCCTGTAAAGGTACATTTAATAAAAATCACAATAGCTATTCAGACAACACGTCATTTATAAATTAAATAATAGTAATTCTGTTATTAGTAGAATAAAGGGGATAGTCTTTCTTCTAAAATTATTTGTGACTGTCATCTCAGTTGGTTTATTCCAAAGGACTGCAATTTATTTCACATTATTTAGGATATACAAGTAGTAAACACAAGTGTGGGAAATTATTTGCTTTTCCTAGAATATTAAGCTATGGTCTTTCAGACCAGTAAAAGGTCAGTGTCATAAAGCAGTTTACCAGTAAATAATTTATATTTTTAATTTCTGTCTCCTTGTGTGTCATTGGATTTCCCATGTGTGGATTTCCCATTATCATGATCATTTTTCTATTACTACATTTACATTGGAATGGTAAATGATTAATGTATTCCTTTCTTTCTCAAACCAATGCCCTAATATTGACCATTTTTTCTTATGGAATTACTTACCTTCATCTCGTGGTCCCAGATTTCTTAGCTCTGGGTGTTTTATATCAGTTTTCTAAAATGGGAATTTTTTTCCCCAATCCATTATACATTTTGATACTTTGAGTGAATAGTTGCATGTATGAATTTCAAATTCATACATATTTGAACTAGTAAAATGCATTTATTGAAAAGTTTGCAGAGTAAATATAAAAATGGATACTGATTAGTCCAAATATAATTTCTAGTCTGTATATTTGCTATCAATTTGTTCCACCACATGCTTTCATCTATGTCGTGTACTTAAATGTTTTAGCAGAATTTGTTATAAAATGAGTTTGATAGTGAAATGTCAGCTCAATCTCACTTTTGGCTTAGCTATATTGAAAACTGAGACTAGTGGTAATAATACTTAATGAAATGTCATCTGAATAGCTAAGTGATCTGGGGGTGCTTGGAAAAAAGAATAGATATCACTCTTCTCATTTGCAGATGGGGAAAACTGAGGCCTAAAAATAAGTGAAAACTTGCCCCAAGTCATTCAGGACTCTGGAAGAAAACTCAGAACTACAATAAAGGTGCTTCAAGTTCCATTTCTCAGCTTGCCGTTGTAGGATCCATTGTTCAGTGAGCAGAACCTGTGACAAACGTGTCATGGATCTGATGTAATCCTTTAATGAAGAGAAACAAATTGTTAATGGTAAAGTAATTTTTTCCACTAGTAAAAACTTTCTTTTAGATTTTCCTAAGGTTTTCCTCCTTTCAGTTCATTTCTTTTGCAAAAGTTCAACATATCCACTAAATATTTTTAATGAATAAATGAAAATTAAGAAAGAAAAACCCCACGTCCAATACCTGGGAAATCAGAAAATTTTGTCATAATTTGTTTTCATTAGATGTGTTCTTATATTTTGTAAACCAGACCAAATCCAATTGAAAAAGATAAAGTTCCACCTGCTAACAAAAGGCAAGGCTGTCCTCATGATGTTTTTTCCTTCTTGATTATTTTCTCAGAATACCAATGCATACAAAATACTTCATAGCAAATTTGCCTTTTTATTTATGTATATGAGCACTTATTAATGCCGGCTCTTAGTACATGACTTCAGAATTCAGCAAGGTATCAATAACATCTTCAAGTAAACTTGTATTTGTTTTTTACTTTTTTACTAACAGCTCCCCCAAGGATTGCCAAGGCTCTCCAGGTATGCCCAGTGTTTCAGGAGCATGGCAGAAGAAGCCCAGGGGAGGTCCCGTGCAGCCAGACCCGTCTCTCTGGACAGCTTTTGCCTGGGACCACTGCTTGCATGTCTTGACTTTTGGACAGGCAATTCACGTTTCACCCTTGGGCTCTGCTGTATCTATCAGGTTTCTGACAGATACACAGTATTTATATGTGTTTCTCCCTTTGGTGTTCTCAGAGTGCAGTAGTGTGCTGTTCTCTGCCATCAGCCTGTGTGTGTAAACGCAAGGAGTGAAGCTGTACGTGTTTGTGTGCTAGCCCATGTAAGCTGCAGTGATCAGAGTAATTTCCAAGCTTTATAATGTTTTGAGGTTGCATTCTTATTATCACACCCTTGTGGTAACTCGGGAGTAACTTCCATATTACCTGAACTGTCTGTCAGCAGGACAGGAAAATATCCTACTTCAGTGAGGAGCTTTTGCCAGAGAGGGAGCACTCGTACCTCCCGAGATCATTCAAGTACAGTCACCACTGGTGTTCTGAGTGCAGCTTGCCTCGCAGGACAATCCTGCTGGCTGCCTGCATAAGAGCTTCCTCAGCATTGTTTCTTCTGTTGTTTCCAGTTTCTTTTCTTCTTGATGCTCCTAGTCTTTTCTCAAATAAATTTAAATTCTTTCATCCCAAGAGTCAGTGAGGAAATCCTTCAGGTATAGGTTGGTTTTTACTTAAATGGTGAAAGGATTGTGTTGCTGTTTCCACAAGGGGATAAAAGAAAAGTAGATTTGTTGCAATAGCCTTTTTCCCCCCCTTCCTTTTAATATATCTGTGTTTTTTTATTCTTTAAAGCCACAGTGGAAGCTTTAGATGAAAGAGTTACATGCATAAGTTCAAAGCCTCTCCTGGTTGATCAGTATTCCCACAAGAAACATGGATGAGAAAAGGTGGATGAGCAGAGCCTGGCTGGACACATCTCATCAGCTTGGCTAAAAGGAAATAACGCGAGGGGGGAGTTCCTTCTTGTTTGTTTACTAGCTTTCATTTTTATTCCCCTCTAGGCACAAAACAAGCAAACAGAGCTCTATTTAAAAACAGAGCATGCCCTTACCCCCACACACCATCTTTTCATAATCAGTATCTTGGTAATCTTGTGTTAGACTTTCTCTATGAGCATTTTCAAGGATAAAAAAAATTCTAAAAGAGCACCTGGAGGAAAACTCTGCAGTCTCAGGAAAGATAATTTTCTACCTGATTGCATAAATAAGAGAAAAAAACTGGTGTGTTCAACTTCTTGTATCTGTTAGTATTTAGGCCATGATTCAGATAATTGTTTTTCCATAGGGTCAGGCTTCTATCTGAGCTCTTCAAAGTACTTCAGCCCTGCGTGTACATTCATTATATCATAAAATTATATCCAAAAGGAATTGCAATGAGCTGCACTGGATTTCCCCAGAGACTTCAGGATTTAACAGCGTGATCTAGGTTATGTCCTTTGCAGCTCTCTTCAGCCAATGAGTTTGCTTAATGAAACTGTGGAAATTTGAAAAGCAGATGTATTTTTCTTATGCCCTAGGGAACAGGACAACCCTTAGTTGAAATGTTGGGAAGAAACTGCCTAATCTGCAACTGCCTGCCTCCGATTTTCAAGACCTGACAGTTCTTATAGCAGCCTTTTGGAGACAGAGTAGTGGAGTACCTGTGTTGGTTGCCAGCTTTAAGTAGTTCTGAATGTTCTGATAATCCTTATTTCTTTATATTTGTAAAGATGTGTAAGTTAGAATTGCTTCAGACCTTGGTGGTTTGGAGCAGACTGTGATCATGACAATGCATAGCTTAGAAAAGGAACTCCATCAGAAAATGGTTCAGTGCTTTTAAGCTTTGCTGTACAATGGGCTTTTTTCGTGGCTTGTTTGTAGAGGTAAAACGTAATTCCCTGAAATATACTTTCCATTCACTTTCAGTACAACACAGAATAAGGTATCGTACTAGTTCTGTCATTTGCCACTGCTAAATGAGAGGTTTTTTAGCAGCCCTGAGAACTGATAATTGAGATTGATTAAGTGACTTAAAGAAAATACCAGTTTGCAGTTGAATAAATGTCTGATGTACGGGCAGGTTTTTAACCAGACTTGGTCTTTATATTTGTTGAGCTTCACAGAATGATGATGTGAACTAAGAAATCTCCTTTGTCCAGCAGCATAGTGGGTTACATAAAATGCTTTCTGAAATTTTCCCATTTCTAGATGACAATGTTTGCACCTCTCATACTTAGTAAGAACCACTGTATCATTTTTGCCATGTTCTTTTGGAAGGATGAAAAATTACTGGTTGACTTTGCCAAACTGCAGAGCACAGATGGAACTGGTGTGATGGCTAATGCATCTCGTACTTGTGTCTCTTTCAAAAGCAGTAGCAAAAAACTGCTGGGTTTATTTACTCTGCCAGTGACCAGCTACTGGTGGATTCAAAAAAGATATTCAGACCAGACCTTTGGCACAAAGTCCTGTCTTGTGCTGGCTTCCCTGGTTAGGAACCGAATTCCTGTAATTACTGCTAAAAATCCCTACTGACAGCATCTGCTTATTGGCTCAAAACTTGAGTCCAGAGGAATTTCAGTTCATAAATACACAGTTTACTAGTTACATAGTCAGTATTCACTCATACATCCCCTCAGGGTTTTTGAAGGGTTTGTCTCTCACAGTGTCTTCATTATGGGAACTCATACTGGATGTTTAAAAATTGAGATAACTGGTACAATTTGAGTGACACGCCATGCTATTAAAACCAAGGTTCTTCAGGAATATGTAAGGGATGGTGGTGAAAGAGAGAGGGAGGCTTATGATTATGCAGAAATTTCGTGTTCAGTTCTGCTGATCAGGAGCAGTGTTTCACTCCCAGAACCTGCTGCACTGCAGATTAGTGTAACAGAAACAGGTCAGGTTGGCAGGGACCACAATGGGTCACCTGGTCCAACCTCCCTGCTCAGGCAAGGTCGTCATAGAGCACATGGCACAGGATTGTGTCCAAATGGAGTTGCTACAGCCTGCATCCACAGATGAGAGCTGGACTGATCCTTCTCTGAGCAAAGGCAGCAGCATGGAACCCCTTTCATTCTAGTTTCATGGTTCCTAAAGTCTACCTATGGTCTACCAGATTTTAACCTTCCTCCTGAGACTTGCAGACTGTGTTCAACCTCTTTTCACTTATCTCAGAAAGCTTTTAATGTAGTGTGATCTGTAAGAAACAGGGGCAATTTCCCCATTTCACCACCCTCAACCCTGAGATACAAGATAGGATATACCCTTGAAAGCAGGGAGTTTGTATGGAAGACTTGGCCTTTGAGACATAAAATCAGAGATTGCTTTGTCGTGTTATCCCACTGACTCATTTCTAAACAGGTTGGGGAGGGTCACGACTGTTGGAGGATTGAGCCATCATATCTTCCCACAGGCTGTTCTTAAGGACTGGACTCAGTGTGGTGATCTGAAGAAAAATTGCCTTCCGCCTGACTGCAACTTCCATAAATAACTAGTTTTGCTCTCCTGGTTATTTGCTGTCTCACTTGACCTGTCTTTTCATTTTATACAGTAAATTTGCACTGTTAGATAGTGCTTCTGCTGACTTTTGGAAGCTGTTCTCCAGACAGACTTTGTCTGGTGCAGCTACACGCACCTGCTTTGTGTTCATAGATGCCTAAGGCTGAAACAGAGAGTCTTTGTCACCACCAGGCTAAAACTGGCATATGGCTGTTATGGGGGAGCTGTCAAACCACTGAGTGTCTGACTCTTGCTGTTCAGATGAAGTTCCAAAAACAGCACTGCTTCTGTGAATAAAGTCCAGTCCATAATTGCATTGTGGAAAATGAAGTCAAGTACAAGATCTTCTACTCTCTGCCCCTATAAATGTGGTTTTATATACCTAAAACACTGTCTGATACTAACTTTTATATGCTTTATTATGGGAGATAAATGGATGTTTATAAAACTTTTTTTTTTTAGTTTTAATTTAAATTTTAAGAAGTCTCTTAAGCCAGAGAGGATGTGAATAAGCATAACTGAAAAGCTGAGGCAAAGTGGTAGTTTCAGTTTTAAATGGTTAATTTAAGTGAGGGGACAGAACTATCAAAAACTTGGGGTCATGTTATGTCCTCAGTTTTTAAGCAGATTTGTCTTTTGAAATCAAGGATGTGGTATCCCTTGAGTTTTGATCAATGCATAACAGGTCACTGCATTTAAAAGTAGATTCACATTGGTAACTATCCTGGCATCCTGTCCAGAAGGAGCAGTTCCTTTATAATTTGGATTCCATATTCTCTGTCAGGTTGGGCGAGGGTGGCTGTGAGGCACAGTTTGCTGAGGTGCTGGGGAGGGGACAGTAATTCAGGCATTGAAAAAGGCAAGGTGCTGCTGCTGAAACCTCATGTAAGAGACACAGATCTGGGTGTTGTGTTGGTCTGACATGCAGATTTACAGTCATTACTGTCAAAACAAAAGTCAGCATCTCACAGAGAGGGAAAAAACCAAACAGCTTCCATAAAAATAAAAGTAAGTATCAAATATTTCATGTTATTAGTCCTTATTAGTATTAGGGAGGCAGGGAGCATGTCACTGGGACTGAATAATTATGACATAATGAGACTTTTTGACAATATGTGCTTCTCTGTTGGGCAAGGACCTCTGAGAAGAGGCAGGCTTGGCTTGTAATTCCAGCCTCCTATTTTTTTTTCTTTCTGTGGACATGTTTTCGAACACTGATTGTGGAATGAACCTGAAAGTTGGTGGAATGTTTGTAAATTGGAGGATTAAAGTGGGTGAAGTTTTTAAAAAGGAGTAGTTTAATCCTGTACCCTACAAAAGCAAAACAAAATCCTTCATTTCAATGCTTGTGCTCCACTTTTCAGTGACCTATTTTAATGCAGAAATGATCGTTGCAACAGGTCCCAAGTGGTAATAAATTAGTATTGAACTTAGTCCACAGAACTTGCACACATCTTTCCAGGTCTGTAGCATCCCTACATTTTTTGCACTAAGCTTATAACAGATTGCTGGGCCAGTCTGGATAGGACTCTGTTTGGCAAATGCCAGTGAGAACTTGAGTTTAGTCAAAGTTAGGATATGAACTAACACTTCCAGTGTTTAACCTGATGTACCTGTAAGCTCTCCAGAGGTTTGTGAGGCTTACAAATGCCATGTACGTGACCACAGTAGGACATGCTGTGAGTTAGATTCATGTTTGCTCCTGTGGAGTGTACAGAGAACAGCAATGTCATTTTGCTCAAGTGTTTTAGCAGCTGGGGTTGCAGCCTTGTTCCAATGGGAGACAGATTTCTCAAAGCAGAAAAGGCTTCCCACCACATGCAGCAGCCATGATTCTTTGCTGCTTTTTAGTAGTTTCTGTGATTAGCTTCTAAACTTTATTGACAAAATAAGGTTTTTTTGAAATCTTTACTTTGTGATGTCCTTACATTGTTTGGGAGAAGGAGGACATTTGAGTGTTCTGTAGGATGAGGACATTTGCCTTCTGGATTGGTTTTGTGTGAATAAGGTCCACGGCTGCCAAAGAGGGTACTGCAGCTCCCTAAGCACCTGGTGCTGTGACTCAGTAACAGCAGCTGAGGTCTCTGTTTGCATGTTCCTAAGGAAACAGCCGTTCCTAATGTATTTTGTAATGAAAGTTTTACTTTGCAATGGCTTTTTCCAGACCAGTAAAGCCTCTGAGGCAAAGGACCCTTTTTCATGCTATTTTTTTGCACAGTGAATTATTCTGAAAGATAAACCAGAAATTAAAACTAGCCAATTGCAAGGTGATGCTCTTCTGAAATAAAGTATATATTCAGTATGTATTTGGAATAGAAAGTTATTTGCATGGGTTCAATATCCTCATGGATGGGAGTCTCATATTTTGGACTTCCATTTTCTCAATTGTGCATGTAGAAGTTCTGCAGGGGGAAGACAGATGAGGTTCTGGCTGAACCTGCATTTTAGCCCCATGAAGTTAGCAGTGTAATGAGATTATAGAGCTGTGGACATTTCTAACTACGGCCATAATGCTAGTAGCAATTTGGAGAGCATAGCATGTCTGAAACTGGAACAAAGAAATTGAAAGCCAGGAAATAAATCTGGGACAAAAGTCCCTGATCTTTTTTTTTTTTCTTTCTTTCTTTTGTAACCTAGGCACTTAGTAGACCCTGAGGTCTGTTGAGATCTGTGATGAAGGAGTTTGTAAAAACGTAGATTGTACCTAAGACAGATGAAAGTCTCTTTAATGTACAATCACTAATAAATGCATGTATTTTGTTCACACAGACGTGTTTTGCTGCAGAGACTGATTCAGCACAGGACTAATCTGACTTTCTTGTGCACAGACATGGCAGAGTCTCTTGCTCCTGTTACAACTGCTTGGGTATGGAGCCAGTTTACGTAGAGAAACAGTGAAAAAGAATGTTATGTAGGTAAATGATTGGTGTTTGCTTATTGCTTCCTTGAGACAGTTGAAACATGAAGCAGAACTTCCAAAATCATACAAGATTTTTTGTACTTAGGAGCCACCATTATTGCCTAGAGTCAAAGAAGTTCTTTCTTGGGGAGTTATTTGCTTGAAGGAAAGACTTGCCAGTTTCAGGAAGAGTAATGTGAAGTCAGTTGTTTGTGGTGATGAAGGAGGTCAGATCTCTGATTCATTGGTGATTAGAAGGGAAAAAGCATTAAAAAATGGAGTAAATTAAACAAAATTAGAAGAAAAAATATTTTTGAGTGGGAGGAGGACAGAGTGTTTTCTACAAAGGATCTCAATGGAAAATCCTGCCTTTTTGAACATATTGATGAAGCAAAAAAGACAGTTAAAATCCATACACATGAATGATTGCCCTCAGCCTAAATACAAAGGTACTTTCTTCAAAAGTAATATAGTTCTGCTTTTAATTTTCCATAATCAAAAGTTACTGTTAAAATTTGAGATACTTTGGACTCATGTTTGTCAGGGCCTCATCTTCAATGTTGAGTTTTTTTCTCTAGGATAAAAGCAGCCATAATCCAGCAAAATTCTAGGCTTGCCAAAATTTACAGACACCCCATATTTGTGTGTGTACGGGTTCCATAGCCCCAACATATTGTATTTTCACATTTTTCCATCTTTGCAAGTATTTTCTTATGGCCTTGTCAAATTGCTGGGTGGCTTGATTAAGTGCATCCAGCTCCATAGGTTGTTTGCTACAGTGATCAGCAGGACAGTACATGGACTGCTCTTAACCATTAGGTTTCTGGCCAAAATAGGTGTATTTGAAGAGAATTTCAGTTGTTTATACATTTCCTTTTGGAGAAAATTGACACACAGAATGAGTATTTTCACCTGTGTGTTGAGTAGTGCTTTTTGGGAGAAAAATTTTTATTACCTTTTGTACCAAGGCCACTTTTACATCTTCAGCACAAACCCCTTATTCTTTGCAACTGTTTTCTGCTGGAAAGCTACAGGCTAAAAGTGAGAGGCAGCTTAGAGGCGTGGATTCCTTCAGCCTCCCCCTCCACCCGCGCACCTGCGATCAATAGCAAGGCTAACACTGCTCACATCCTGCAGGAACCACGAGTTCTGCTCGCACAGCCCCTCCCAGCTGGGGAGCAGCTCCTGAACCTCCTCACTGGTCAGGGGCTGCGTTTGTCACCTTCCACCCTCTCACTGTTGGGCACTCTGGGTTTGCTGTTCACTGAGCAAAGCCATGGTGCAGCTGAAGAACACCACACACTAAATTCACCCGGATTAAACAACGGGTGCATCCCACAACACTGCTTAGGGAGCTACAAGAAGCATTCTCTAAACTGACGGATACACAGCTGAAAGGGTTCAGGAAACATTTTTCTACATAGAGCAAAACAGAAGCATGGAGTGAACAACCACAGACACAGACATCTGAGTCAAGTAACTCCTTCCCACCAGAACTGACACTTAGCTATACTGCTAATTAAAAGATTAGAAGCTAGAGAAAATAGAGTTAAAACAGCTCTCTGTATCCTAGAAAGCAAACAGCCTTCAGCTGGCTGGTGGTTTTTTTTTGGTTTGTTTGGTTTTATTTTTTTTTAAAGCTAATTCCCAGAGACTTCATAGTTACAGATTGCTTACAAAATTGAGCTCAAAATACCTATTTCCAAGCATATATATAATAAAGCACTTATTGGGAAAAGCAGGTCTTTGCAAAGAGGAGTTATCAGAGTACAACAGTTGACAGAAGCCAGTAGTTTGTCCCTGAAGGAGAGGAGATTCAAGGCTCTTGTACTTTAAAGCTATAATATTCAGTTGTGTTTTAGGATAAACAGAGATACAAAAGTAGGTTATTCATACTAGGAAGTCAAATCACAGAAGATTAAGGTAATTGCTTACCCCTGATAAATTATGTAGTCCAGAACACTTCAGATTTGCTGGTATGATGCCAGATAGTATTTATTAGTGTGAGGTTTTGAGAAACAGGAATTTTGGTGCATATAATAGAGCCTCATGCTTTGTCCTGTTTATCTGGTCGAATTTAATTAATTAGGCTTGCATATCAGTGATATGCTCTGTATTTATTTCTTTCACAAATGTAACTCACTTATATGCAGACAATGTAAAATGTGCAGAGTTCAACAACTTGGCTTATTCTTTATCTTTTGCCTTTAATAATCTACTATTGCTCTTTTCCAGATGGGATTACCCCACAATGCATTTATTTAGAAACTAAAAGGGCATGAAAGGGGGTCACATAACTGCCTTCAATTTTGTCAACATGTATTCTCCCTAGCCCAGGAAATTCCCTCTGCAAATACTTCTACATGGAGCTGTGCCCTTATTTCAACTCTGCTCTCCTCTCAGATGGGAATGGTTCCTGTGTGAGAGGCACACCTGGCTGGGGAGGCAGCAGAGCTCTTCCTAGAGTCATCTCCTGATGACAGAAGGCCCACTGATAACACTAAGCCACTGTTAAACATAAAACCAGCTGGGACTTCAGCCTTTAGGGCCCTTCACTGATTAAACATAGCCATTAGTTTTTTGGTCCCAGATGCATCATAACTTGTTCAGATCATCCAATATCTTCAAGATGCTAAAGGAACACAGGCACGTACATTCATGTAGTAAATTAAGTAGCCAGTCAAACGTTGAGAACAGTGTGAAAAACGGTGAAATCTGATGCTGTGATTTAACCCCAGCCAGCAGCCAAGCCCCATGCAGCCGCTCCCTTACTCCCCCAGCAGTGGGATCAGGGGGAGAATCAGGAGGGCAAAAGCCAGAAAACTCATGGGCTGGGATAAGGACAGTTTAATAGGGAAAGCAAAAGCTGCACACACAAGCAAAGCAAGATAAGGAATTCATTCACCACTTTCCATGGGCAGGCAGGTGTTCAGCCATGCCCAGGAAAGCCGGGTTCCATCACG